>CAJQUW010010607.1:0-39309 GCA_907163375.1 Prostheceraeus crozeri
TTTCTAACATACAAACAGATAAAATACTTGAAGTTCTTAATATACAACCACACTATTGAAAACTTTATTCCTATAACTTGTAAACTATGGAAACTTTTATTTTTTAACTTGTTAACGGTATGAAAACTTTGTTTTTATTTCCTAACAGTACAAATCAGATAAAACTTTATTTTCTAAACAATATACACTATTGAAACTTTATTTCTAACTTGTAAACTCTTGAAACTTTATGTTTGTATACAAACACTAAAACTTTATTTCTAACGTATACACCATTGAAACTTTAGTTTTTATCTTTTAAACATGGTATTGAAACTATTATTTTGTTTCTAACATGTAAACAATAAAAGCTTTATTTTCTAACATATACACTATTGTAACTTTATATTCTAACAGGGTACACTGGTGAAACTTTATTTTTTAACGTTGTAAACGTTGAAACTTTTGTTTTATTTCTAACAGACAAACAGAATAGAACTTTTATTTCCGTAACTTGTAAATAACTGGTTAAATTTCATTCTATTTCTAACATATAAACAGATAGAACTTTATTCGTAAACATACGGCACTATTGAAACTATAAATTTCTTAACTTGTAAAACTATTGAAACCTTATTTTTTAACTTGTAAACGGTTTAAAACTTTGTTTTACTTTCTATCATACAAACAGATGAAAACTTTATTCTTAATATATACACACTATTGTAAACTTCATTCTTAACGTGTAAACTATATGAAAACTTTATTTTTAAAACTTGTTAGACGGTTGAAACTTTGTTTTATTTCTAAACACACAAACAAGCTTAAACTTTATTTCCAACATACATCACTGTGAAAACTTTTATTTGTTAAATCTGTAAACTGGGGTTGAAAACTATATCTTTCACTTACAAATAGTAGAACCGCTAAGTCTAACTTGCCAAACTAGTAAATCTTGCGATCTTATTTTTTTACAAACAAGTTACAAACCTTTAATTTTCTAAACATACAGCAATACTCATATTGAAACTATATTTCTAACTTGTAAATCTCTGAAACTTTATCTTGATATACAAACAGCTAAAACTTTATTTCTAACGTATACACCATTGAAACTTTAGTTTTTTATCTTTTAAACTGTATGAAACTTTATTTTGTTTCTAACATGTAAACAGATGAAGCTTTATTCTAACATATACACTATTGAAACTTTATTTCTAACTTGTACACTGGTGAAACTTTATTTCTAACTTAGTAAACGGTTGAAAAATTTGTTTTATTTCTATCATAGAAACAGATAGAATCTTTATTCTGAACATGCACACTATTGAAACTTCATTCTAACTTGTAAACTATTGAAACTTTATTTTTAACTTGCAAACGGTTCAAACGTTTGTTTTAATTTCTATCATAGAAACAGATAACAAACTTTATTCTTAACTTGCCAACCTGGTGAAACTTTATTCTTAAACATACACACAACACACTATTGAAACTTTATTCTTAACTTGTAAACTATTGAAACTTTATTTTTAACTTGTTAACGGTTGAAACTTTGTTTTATTTCTAACATACAAGCAGATAGAACTTTATTCTTAATATACACATACACTATTGAAACTTTATTCTTAACTTGTAAACTATTGAAACTTTATTTTTAACTGTGTGTAACCCGGGTTTTTTTGAAAATTTTTTTTATTTCTAACATACAAGCAGATAGAACTTTATTCTTAACTTGTAAACTGGTGAAACTTCATTCTATTTCTAACATACAAACAGATAAAACTTTATTCTTAATATACACACACTATTGAAACTTTATTCTTAACTTTGGTAAACTATTGAAAACTTTATATTTTTATAAACTTGTTAACGGTTGAAACTTTGTTTTATTATCTAACATAACAAGCAGATAGAACTTTATTCTTAACTTGGTAAACTGGTGGAACCTTCATGTTATTTCTTAACTTGTAAACAAATAGAACTTTATTCTGAACATGCGGCACTAAATTGAAACTTCATTCTTAACTTGTAAACTATTGAAACTTTTTTTTTAACTTGTAAAAACAACGGTTGAAACCTTGTTTTTAGTTCTATCAAAGAAACAGATAAAACTTTATTCTTAAGATACACATACACTATTGAAACTTTATTCTTAAAACTTGTAAACTATTGAAACCTTTTATTTTTTAACTGGTTAACGGTTGAAATGTTGTTTTATTTCTAACAATACAAGCAAGATAGAACTTTATTCTTAACTTTGTAAACTGGTGAACCCTTCATTCATATTTCTAACAATACAAAACAGATAAAACTTTATTCTTATATACACACACTATTGAAACTTATTCTTAACTTTGTAAACTGCAGTTGAACCTTCATTTTATGTTCTAACTTGTAAACTCTTGAAACTTCATTTTGATATACTCAACATCTAAAACTTTATTTCTAACGTATACACCATTAAAAAATTAATTTCTAACTTGTAAACTCTGAAACAGTTATAATTTATTTTAACTTGTAGACTGTTGAAACTTTATTTCGAACTGCGTAAACTGTTGAAATTGATATCTTTCATTTACAAATAGTAGAAAAACACTTGTCCAACTTGTAAACTAGTAAATCTTGTTCGCCATCGAACTCTAACTATTTAAATCTTCATCATGCGAAATCAATGGTTCCACATCGGAGTAAAAGTTTGAGAGATGATACACTCCTGGCAAACTAACTCATGAAGTACTTTGTTGTAATACATTTCTATCTGTAAACATATGATAATGTTAAAGTGAACGATCTAAAACTTTTCAGCATTATTAATTGTTCATCGTTGCATCACACGCTTTAACACTGAACAGTTATTAATTTATTTTTAATTTTACACTTAGTCTAACTTGTAAACTATAAATCTTGCGATCTTATTTTTACAAACAGTGCACCTTTATTTCTAACATATACACTATTGAAACTTTATTTCTAACTTGTAAACTCTTGAAACTTTATTTTGATATATCTTGAACAAACAGCTAAACTTAATTCTCCTAACTTGGAAACTCCTTTGTGTTTGAAACATTATAATTTTATTTTTAATTTACACTTAGTCTAACTTGTAAACTACTTTTGAGTAAATCTTGCGATCTTAGGTATTTTTTACAAACAGTTACAACCTTTATTTCTAACGCATACACTATCTTGTTCTGAAAAACTTTATTCTAACTTTGTAAATCTTAAAACATTTCATATGGGCGATGATGATAGATGAAAATTTAAATAGTGTCAAAATAAAATTAAGATAGCTTAACACTTCTGATACAGGGATAGCAATCGACTGCGATCCATTGTGTTGTTGGGGTGTAAAGAGCTTGTTAGTACTATACTACGAAAGAGAGAAGTGTGTTATGTTGCGTGTGGCGCGTGAGTGTCCTCCCATTTCATTCCACTCATCAATTCGTCTCATTGATAGAGACAGGTAGAACTCATGGTTCTCATAACGTATGCAATGGAAAGTTTTAGGCAACCTTCGACAGTTGGCTAAATGTCGCCCTGGCGCGAATGCATACTACGTTGAGACAGAGGCAATCACTTGCAAACATGACGCAGAGACTTGAGAGGTAGTTTAACAAGATTGACCATTGCCGAATGTCCCTTGCGGTATACATAGCTACGGGTTTCACCGCCGCCCTTTACAGGAACGCCCGTCGAAAGGAAGTATTACACCGAACTTCATTTGCAACGTTCAAGTTGACTGATAGCAGATTCAACTTAATGATAGTATTCTCCAGTCTAAAGACTGCCCAGGGCAAACCGCGTGGAGGCTCTATCATGTCTTGCCCCATAGTGGACGATTAAACGGTAGTGTGTTAGTAGATTTCAATCATTGAAAAGGGAAGATGAGAATCATTTCATTTGTCTCTTCAACGTTTATCATGGGAGCAATCATTGAAGGGACATCTATTGAATTACATTTCACTCTACTCCATATCATAAAGACTAACCTTTGTCGAATGGCTGAAGTACTCTGACCTGGCGAGAGAAAGCGTCACGTTGAGTATGAAGTCGAACGCCCAACATGAGCAACGGCTCAGAGGTTTCGGTCTAACAAACGACGAACAACCCTTGCAACACAATCCCTCTACGGCAGTACCCGCCGTCCCGAAGGAACGCTCGAGCAAAGGAGGTATTACAGCGATGATGTGCTTTATGAGCAGAAGTGAATCTCTTGATAGCAAGAGACTATTCAACTAGATAGCAAGTCAAAAATAACCTGATAGCAGGACCAAATGTATAGTCAGTAATTTACACTTAGTGAGGAATGATAGATTTGAGTTGTAGTGAGTGGCACTCGATCCCGTCGCGACAAGCCCGAAGGCCTTGTACTGATCACTAGGAAGTGAGAGATCTTCCCCGATACCCGCTCTTTACAGCTGAAGACATCATTGTCACTACTGCCCCGAAAGTTGGTAACAGCAACGCCGAGTCAAAGTAGTGAACAGTAGCTGGGATCTAACCCTCAAAGCTGCCTTTAGTCTTAGTTAAATTTGAAATCTGATAGCAGATTTGAACTCAGCATACTTGGAAAACCTATGAGGAAACATCCCAAGTTATTGCTTTGATCTGCTTGATAAGCAAGCCGTAGAGAGCTTGATTCACCAGCGTTTTGCAATGGAGATGTTTAGAGGCCACCCATGACAAGATAGCTAAGACTCAACCGATTGGCGTTCAAAGTGCTAGTACGTGAGAGCTGTGTCAAATGCCCAACATGAGACATGAGTTGTCCAGCGTTACGGTCTTAAATATGACACATTCCCTGGCCACACTTATCACTACGGCATCGTCCGCCGTCCCGAAGGAACACCCTGTCAGTGGAATATTACAGCAAAACTCTCCGTGTCTTGCTCGCTTTCAGTGAAAAGCCGCTTATACCATGAGAAGACTGGCTCAGACATCATTAAAAATGCTTTCATTGACTTCAGCAGGGTCGAAAACCCCAAAAAACCTCCAAAACTAGTGAATTTAAATTTTTCAACTTTTTAGCACTACTTATGAAATTTTATAAGTAGTCCATCACTTAGGGCAGGTCAATAGCGACCGAACCTTTTTTGAATCAAGTCAAACGGACTTGTAGAAGCAAAGTTACAAGCCTTTAAAGTTTTGGAGTCTTTTATGGCCTGGAGACGAAGGCCATCTCCTGGCGAACCTCTAAGTCTGACGGCTTAGCTGATATCAGCAATGAAATTTTCTAAGTCGGTTTCTTACAGAAACTTGGAATTTGGAATGTCCGAAGCTATCATCGGAGCTCAGAGAGACGACCTACCTCTGACAATCGTTCTCCTCTAAATGACAAGTCTCCGTCGGTTCCCAGCTTATATAGTGTGTGGCGATCAGCTGATGACGTAATACCCATCATCCAAACACCTAAAAAATCCCGTCTATCTCCGTTCTAGTGCTCCGATTGAGCTGGAAATACACCATTTCCATGTAGAATTTGACGCTGAATCCGAATCTGGCCTCCGTTTTCCCATCCGATGCTTCGTTTTGGCTCTACAGTAGGCAGCCATCGCAAAAATTCTAACTCTGTCGTTTTTTCGAAAAATGTTGAAAATTTTTTCTCGCCGATTGACTTGAAACTCACCATACAGATAGAGAATTTGACGCTGATTCCAAATCTGAATTCCGTTTTCCAATCCGATGCTTCGTTTTGATGCTACAGCCCAAAACGTCTAAAATTCTAACTCTGTCGTTTTTCGCCAATGTCCCAAAATTTTAAGTGGCGTCTCACATCTAAACGAAGACAGATATGAACAAGCCGATTCTTTCACTGAATTTGTCTCACTCTTAGCTTTCAAACGAGCTATGGCACGACAAAATCCGTCCACTGGAAGCCAAAATCGAAGCGAGCTGTCCAGAGGGGGGGGGACGTCAGCGAAAATTTTTTCTCTCCGATTGAGCTGAAAATACACCATTTCCATGTAGAATTTGACGCTGAATCCGAATCTGGCCTCCGTTTTCCCATCCGATGCTTCGTTTTGAAGCTACAGCCCAAAACGTCCCAAATTCTAACTCTGCCAAAATTTTGAAGAAAACAGTTTTTCTCGCCGATGAGCTGGAATCACATCACAGATGCAGAATTTGACGCTGAATCCGAATCTGGCCACCGTTTCACCATCCAAGACAACCTAGGCGGTCGCCCATGTCAACCTAGACGGTCGCCCACGTCAACCTAGACGGTCGCCCACGTCAACCTAGACGGTCGCCCACGTCAACCTAGACGGTCGCCCAAGTCAACCAGGCGGTCGGACCAACTCACTCGAGTCTCACACTCTGTCGTTGCAGAGGGGGGGGGGAGTCAGCGAACATGTTGTGAACCAACCTGGCCGGCACACCACGACAGACCACAACCTCTGTCGTTCCAGAGGGGGGGGGGAGGGGGGCGCGCGCTGTGTTTATTCTGGACCTTTTGTTACTACTAAAGACCTTTTCCAAGTTGAGCTTGTGACAGATATCTGAAATTCAGCTAGAGAAATCTGAAATCCATCTTATGTCTGAAATTCATTTGGAAAGATCTGACATAGACATGGAAAAAGTGCAGGGTACCAAAAGTTAATATACAGGGGTGATAGAGAAGTTTTCGGACTTTGAATATTACATAGTCCTTTTAAACGACTATAATAAGTCTCCAAAACAAAGGAAAAAGCGTCAATCACTGAAAAATAAATTTCAAAATTTTCCGATGGAAAATTTTCCAGAAAATTTTGAAAAAATTGGAAAATTTTCCGGAAAATTTTCTGGAAAATTTTCCATTTGCATCACTAAGGGGTGGGAATCTGCTGCGCCCCTACGAATTGACCATGAAGTACATGTATATTTTAAAAGATCGAATAGACAGTTCCCTAATGAGAATTTTTCGCAATTCGGCATGTCGCAAATAAATCCCTGGTGTAAAACAATCTCTTCTATCGAAAAAAGAATTAAGCAGAAAAGTGAAGAACAAAGACATATTTTTCGCGTAGTGCTGATAAGCCGTGACTACCAAATCAAGCTAAACCACATCTTGACGGCACACTTGCGATTGACTAATAGAATCTCTAAATATTTATCTCTTGAGAATGGTCAGTGTACTGTCCGAAACGTTGAGCCTTTATTTTTTAATAAAATGGTATTCCAAAATTGCATTAAATCATTTAACAACTGAAGGAAAAGTAATTTATAGAAAAACAGAAAAGTTCCTTCAAAAATGCAATAAATTACAGAATGACAACCTCTTTCATGATTGTTGCAAAAATAATGCATTGCTGCCCAAGTACACTAATTCTTGCTATGGTTGTCAGAGAACCTCCAAATGCCTGGTCCGACGATTGCTGTAAGCCCTCAATTTTCGTATTTAGAGTTAGCTTTTGCGGAATATGATTGTGCTGCGATATGTACTGATATGAATGAAGATATATGACAGTCAGAGCACTTCCAAATGCCTGGTCCGACAATTGCTGTAAGCCCTGGTCCCTTTATGTACAAGTGGGACAGGAGAGTACAATTCTCGGTGGGGCAGGAGCGCACATTTCTTATTTGTATATATATACAGGGGCGCAGCAGCGAATTTTTCCTAGGGGGGCCGACAAATTTTTAGATAAGATATATCGTTAAAAATCAATCCATGATATATTATGAAATATTACGTAATTGCTTTCCAGCATTGACTTGTTTATCAGGCAGAGCCGCTCATAGTTCATTGATATAAATACCCCTTATTGTCTCTGCAATTTCCCACTTTACGCGATAAGCATACATGCTGTATTAAAAGAGAAAACATTAATTGTTATGAATGCTGTGTATTTCAGTGCCTTGGATGAAATCTTACCCAAACACCTTTATGGTCCAAAAATGTGTGACCGGTTGTCTTTGAAGATAAACTCCTGACGTACCTCCTCCAAATCTAAGGTCCACGCTAACTCTTTATGAATGTACAGGACTTCCAAGTGATTGAGTCTTGACTCTGCTGTCGTTGACCGAAGCCAAGTCAAGAGGCGGCGCAAGCTGGAAAAGCTGCGCTCTGCATATGCGGTTGTAGGAGGAACAATGGTAATTAGACGAACCAATATCTCCAAACTTTCATTGTTCAAAATTTCTAGAATGCATGTAAATTCTATGGAGCACTAGAAAAATTCTAGTACTGGTGTTAAACAATTTTGCCCAGGCCTCCTCATTGACGTAGAGCAGAAAGATAACAGAATAAATGAATTTATTATTATTTGAATTATACAGTGAAATATCAATTTGATCGAAATTCACATATTTCGATGCAAGAGCCCTACAACTGGTGCAAATAGAAGAATCAGTGCACCGCGCACAGTCCCAATTTTTCTAGAAGTCCCCTAGTTTGATGTCTGTTTAATTTCAGAATCATGCAACTGAAATATGTAAAGGGTTTCTGATGTCCAAAAGTCGTAAGCATTCATTTAGGACATTTACATTATTGACATTTCGTCTCACTTAGTCTACCAATACCAGCCTATCGTGCGTTTTGAAAACAATGTAAACAGAAGAATTGAGTCTGCCTATTGAGTTACATCCTCAGCTGAAAATGAGAATATACCTGAATATTCAATCATTTTTTATGATTATCAAAATATTATGATCATTGCGTACGTATCTCAGATTTACTCCATGCATGGCTGCCTATTGAATGGGGGAGCTATGTTCATGTGAGGTACGTCTCGTAATGATTCCCGATATTGGATAAAATGACAGCTATTCGAAGTGATCCCATTTTCAAACTTAGGATGAAGCTATTTGCAAGTCGCTTTGAAATTTAAAGAATGTATGAAGAAACGGCTTCTTCATTCTTGAAAAAAAATTGATTGCCACTGGCTTCGCAGGAATTATTCTTTAATTAGAAAAACCTGATATTTCGGCTTTCTTCGTCAGGGGTCAATTACAGACTGAATGCATGCAAAACAGAACGGAAAGTCAATGAAGAATGAGAACTATTTACAGATGAGTAATGGGCAAAAGACCGTTCCAGGACACCATAAAATTCAAAAAAATAGTATCTTTAAAAACGACATAAATTCATGAATTTGAACCCTTTTTCAGGTTTTTAAGACCTAAATTCATGAATTTAGACCGTTCCAGGACACCATAAAATTCAAAAAAATAGTATCTTTAAAAACGACATAAATTCATGAATTTGAACCCTTTTTCAGGTTTTTAAGACCTAAATTCATGAATTTAGACCGTTCCAGGACACCTAAAATTCAAAAAATAGTATCTTTAAAAACGACATAAATTCATGAATTTAGTCCCTTTTTCAGGTTTTTAACCGTTAAACGGCGTTGCCTTTTTTACTAGGATAACGGCGTTGTGGGGTGTTATTCACCCCATTATTATATTTTCATTTTTTCATGTTTTATGGGATAGGTAAAATTGTCTGATGCTATCAAATAGTAATCGAACGACCTTCTTATGTCATAGGCTACTATATGAAAACATGTTACTAACGGATATATGACCCTAATGTATATAAAAAAGCGTCTATTCCGTTAGTACGCTCCGTCTATAATTGTCATCAATACATGTATTTTTGTCCCAGTGTTGAAACCTTATCTTAGCTTCAAGTTCATAATAAAACAATCAACAAAGTGTATACGAAATAAACAAACCGATTATAATTTGACGTCACAGATAGGTCTATAGTGAAAAAATAATCAATCCAAACGTCACGAGCAGTCAGGACACAAAACGGAGGCGTGGTCTTTGCAAACGGAAACAGTACACATGCTGCAACGCATGCGAGTTTTTCTGTCTTGCTGACGGTACAGTATCGGCATCTCGTAGCCGGGAGAGGAGCGACGATCGATTCATTTCTTGGTAATGAAAAAGTCACACCCACGAGCCGCATGGAATCTTTGATGCTTCGTTTTAGATTAGAAAGAGTTGCTCTATGACGAACAAGAGGCATCGCCAACTGGAAGCCCAGTTCACATTTGAAATTGAAATGTGAAACGATCTCTTGTTCATTTTGCTGCATGGTCCTCATAGCCGCCGCGACACCAACATCAACAAGCGCCATGAAAACGGAAAATGACCAACGGCGAGACTTGCGTTGGCATCGATACGAGCGGCAGAGTTTATCAAGAGTGTCCACTCCTCCTTTATTTCTGTTATAAAAATCTATTATTTCGGGTTTTTGGTTTTCACAATGAATGGCGGATGAGTGCATGGTGGAAAGCACGAGAACCGGGACCCTTTTCTTGTCCCAAAATGAACAAAGGACCCTTGCCCCAGACAAATAGTGTACATAGTCCCTTTTCCTTCGCCCGGCAATTGATTTGGCGGCAGGAGGTATCGAGCGATTGTTTCGGCGCATGGTTCCTACTATTGTGGTCCTTTCCTTCAGGAGTCGGTCAGCCAACTGAGTCGTTGTGAACCAACTGTCGGCAGTGATGTTGCGGCCTTTGTTCAACCAGTTCTCCGCCAATTTCATGACAACAGCTTCTCCAATAGAATGGCTTGCATTTCTCTCCTCGTCAGACAAAGTATCGGCACCAATGTACACCAAACATTTCAGGGGAAAGGAATTTTCCTGATCCACGAGCCAGAATACCTTGATACCAGATTTGCCGGGTTTCGATGGTATGTACTGTCTAAATAAGACACGTCCGTGAAACTCGACTAGCTGTTCGTCGACGCATAAAAACGGCCCGGCGATGTAATTCCGTGCAAGCGATGCATTGAGCATGAGTGTCATTCCGGTCACGGCGCAATTTATCATCGAATCGCATACATTTTCGTATTTGTGAAAACCGCATGTTACTCATTGTAGCTCGAAATATACATGTCCTCGAATAGGATGCCACATTTCCTGGATATCACGGCGACCTGCCTTGAACGAACCTGAAACAGAAAGATCCCGCATGTGAATGCAAATAACTAAAATGTTCATAATAGCCTACATAATTTCTTATCAATGAACATCATCATAGGCGTAAATGTATGTATTATATTACTAGCCTATCAATAAGGACGTAAAAATAGAGTAAAATTCGTCTCTCCTGTATTTTTCTCTACGAACCCATCAAAAAGTCCCAAATAGAATTCTCCTTTTATAACGAAACTCATAAAGACGATCTTTTTATAAAACGCATTATTTTTTGTTCCTTATGAGATAATATGTCATAGATAGATTTTACTGTAGTAATTTTGAATAGTACTTATATAGACAGAAAGAATAGTAAATTGAATTTTGAATAGTTGTCCAGAAATAAGAACATGACTTACCTGCTATAATAAGAAGCCCGATAAAAGCTTTGATTTCGACGAGTGTGACTGGCTTCCAGGCGACTCCACTTGCTGAAGCAACTCTTCGTCCTTCCAAATTTGTGAATAACACGACTTCTGCGAGTATATCCTCAAAATACACGAGGAAAGATTCTTCATTTGATTGTGGGTGCAGTCCAGCTCGTAAGACTTGATTTCCGACATTGAAAACATTTCTAGATGACGCACGCCCAACACCATGGCCTGGTTGAATTATTTCCCGTGGTTCCATTCGCACTGATCATTGCTCCACCACCTACAGATGAGGCGGCTGATAAGAGATTGTCCGACGAGTTTGAGTCACTTTCACTTGAATTATTTGATTCAGGACTACTGTCAACAATTCTCTCAAGTTGTTCGACATCCAATATATCATCGTCGCTATAATGATCTCCAGTTGGAAGATCTACGGTAGCGTCATCAACTTCGGCTGCTGCAGCATCATCAGATTCTATGCTCTCAGGAAATTCTTCTTCTTTAGCCAGAATTCGGTTCGCAATTAATCGAGCTTGTCTTTCCGGAAGAGACCTTCTTGATGCAGACATCTCGACAGAATGTGCAACCACATAAGAAACGCACTGAATTTATTGGCGTATTCGAGAGGAGGGCGCTTTGTCTTGGAAATCGATCACGTCGTGAGACAACTCCACTGCAAGCTTCGCAGGGTGCAATTTCTTGGAAATCAGAGAATAGAATTTCTGGAAATAGGAGGACAGAATTTCTTGGAAAGCGATCACGTGAACGCTTGCTAAGTCAATAACATCAGAATTGTAACTCTAAACAACTTGGCAGCGATAAATTTCGTTTAGATGACAAGAAAATGAACAAAAGTATCATTTTTTGAATGGGGTAGAAAACACCCCGCAACACCGGAATCTATAAAATCACTCCTAAATCATAAACCATGTGGAATATAAATCCAATTTTTCTACTGAAAAAATATTATAATTATCCAAGAAAAGTCATGAGATTTCAGCAATCGAACTAGAGTATAACAGAAGTTGTGTGTATTTAAATATCACTTGGGGTGGAAAACACCCCGCAACGCCGTTTAACGGTTAAGACCTAAATACATGAATTTAGTCCATTCAAAAAGTACCATTTTTCAAAAATGGTACTTTTTTAAAACGACATAAATTCATGAATTTGAACCCTTTTTCAGGTTATGAAGACCTAAATTCACAAATTTGGGCGTTTTTAAAAATACCCAATTTTTCAAATTTTTCAAAATCTCAAAATTTGAGAATTACAATTTTCACCCTCGCTTAAATCATGACCGTTCCAGGACACCGAAAATCATAAAAGTTAAGAATCTCAAAATTTGAGAATTACAATTTTCACCGCTTAAATCATGACCGTTTCAGGACACCAAAAATCATAAAAGTTGAGAATTTCAAATTTGTGATTATGATCATTTTCATTGCTCAAATCATGACCGCTCCTGGCGTTCTTACAATTTATCTACTGCATTGCACTCAGATAAACACTCAATTGTAGAGAACATCTGCTTCTCGCATTTATGAATAAAAGGCATTTCAGTGTAAAGAGCTGTGTCCTCCAACTCAAACATTTGAAAGGAAACAATGTATGAAAGAACAAACAGCTGCTACTACTCTGTGAAACAATGACATTTTACTTGTACGTTAGGCGAGTTGTTTTAATTCTTGTTAGTGCGTCAGCACATCCGTATGACGTTAAGATATCTGCCAGCTGTACTGTTTTCATTTATCTCTCTCGTCTGTCATTGTATCGTGTGCTCAGATTGTTGTGTTATTATTTCAATCAACACTTATCATTGCTTGCTCTCATCGTTCCGCTATCTTTAATTACGTTATTCTTATATTTTGAACATAGTGATTTGTACTAATTTATCCGTCAATCATGAGTCAAGCAGTCGTTGAACAACAACCAACATAGCAACGGTACTTCCAGAGTTCTTCAAAAATATTGCGGATTTGTTCATTCCATCGGAGAAACATTCTGAATACTTTTCGTATATAGACCAGCAAGTGAAGAAAGCGCCTCTACTCTTCAATCCTGACGCTATACGTTCTGCTCGAAAAGCATACAAAGAGCAACATAAAATCGCAGCCAGAGCAAAGAAGGAAGCAGCACTTCCCTTCAGAATCGAAACATTTACAAAACAGTTGAAGGAAAGTGTTGTTGAACGTCATACATTCATCGAATCAGTGGAATATTTTACAGAACCGGCGGGGACATTTCAACGACAGTGAATTCTTTGAAACAACACTTGAAATACGAAAAACAAAGCCATCTTTTCAGTGTCACATGTAAAATTTTTATTGGAAAGCACGCAAATCATATATTATCCTTGTGTGAGAATAATAAAGCAGATTTCACATATCTCTTAAAACATCACAATATTAACTATTCACGAACTGAATTGAGCTTCGCAATGAAGTTGGCAAAACTGGCAGATAAATTTCAGACTCTTTGTAGAGTCTCGCTTCCTATACGACTGTTAAAAACTAATCTTTCAATCTTGGAGCAGTGTCTTTCACAAGATGAGTGTTTTTGGAATAATTGATTATTCAACCCTTCTGTTTTCAATCATTTTCATTATGTTGTTATATGACGTCATTTTTCTCTCATCCAATGAAACCTTGTCCTCGCGTGGACAGAAATCCCATTGTTTAGAAAACTTGTATCTGTCGGTTTTATATGCAATGTTATTTCCTGTTTTAAATGCAATGTTATTTCCTCTTGCACATGTAAATACAATAGAGTGTTTCAACCAATGAAACCTTGTACTCGGACAGAAATCCTCTTGTTTAGAATAATTGTATCTTATATGCATTGTTATTTCCTTTTTTAAATGCAATGTTTTTTCCTGTTTTAAATGTATTGTTATTTCTGTTTTCAATCATTTTCATTATGTTGTTATATGCAATGTTATTTCCTGTTTTAAATGTAATGTTATTTCCTGTTTTAAATGCAATGTTATTTCCTGTTTTAAATGCAATGTTATTTCCTGTTTTCAATCATTTTCATTATGTTGTTATATGACGTCATTTTTCTCTCATCCAATGAAACCTTGTCCTCGCGTGGACAAATTTACATGTAGTTCAATGTATCCAAATTGAATGTATGCAAAGTGGATGTAACCAAATTGAAATATCCATGTGTTGTTTTTAATTTCTCATTTACGGAAATATAATAGAAACATTGTATCTTCTATAAAAATGAGAAACATCAGAGACTTCCAAAAAATATACAGCAAACAAAACCACATTAAATTTCGATTTAAATGAGATTGCTAAGCAATTGGGAATAAAGAATTTTCACATATTGATGAGTAATGAATTACTATTGATAAAGGATGTGCGAAACACCAACTTTACTAATACAATGCAACAATGTAACGTTTAAATTTAGATTAAATTAAATCATTTCAAAATGGAATAAGTAGTAAAGAAAGACATCATTAGAGACCAGTTTTAAATCAATACCCCTCCCCCAAGTAGTAAGGAAAGTCATTATTATAAAAATGTTTTAAATCAATACCCCCTTCTGACTAAGTAGTAAGGAAAGACATCATTAGAGAACAGTTTTAAATCAATACCCCCCCTTCTGACTTCTAGGGGTCCCTTAAGAAATTTTTTTAATTATAAAATGAGCAACATAAATGAGTTTTTGAAATTATATGGAACACAGACAACAACGAATTTCGATTTAAATAAGATTGCTAATCGATTAGGAATAAAGAATTTTCACATATTGATGAGGGATGAATTACAATTCCTAAAAAATAGGCCAACAGGAACCTTCAGTTCCCGGAACAAAGTTCCATCAATAACTGTAAATTTCATAACAAATCTTCATACGTCAGATGAAAAAGGTGTACATTGGTCAGCAGGCGTTAAAAATCATCAGCAGAACTATTATTTTGACCGCCCGGAGGCTGAGAACTATTATTTTGATTCATACGGTTTGCCCCCTACAAATGAAGTAAAAGAATTACTTGGAACGGGAACATACAATACGTTTCAAATTCAAACACCAGGCACTACTTATTGTGGACAATTATGTCTTTATGTTTTATTTAAATTACAGGAAGGAGTACCATTTCTAGACATTATGTTACAGTTAAACAATCTATAACTCAAGCGAAGCTAGCTAAAGCACCACCTAGAGGTTAAAGCTCTGTTTTCTGTAATTCATTTTGATAAAAACGGCCTCTGATATCCTCATTATCTAAATCTTTAATTTCATAAGTAATCGGATAACTTTGATTTATTTTGCAAACTTCAAATATTTCTTTAGTCCAATAACCAACAAAGCCTTTTTCAAATTTATTCTTATATTTAAATATTCTAACTCTATCTCCAATTTTAAATTTCGGTTTAAGTTTCTGCAAATTCGGATTACTCTCATTCGAATTATTATTCTCGAATATTTTCTTTCCTATCAAATCAGGGTCGTCAGAAGCATTCTTTGGAGTTTCTTCAATACCAGAATGAACTTTATTATTGTACTCTTCCACAATTCCTGGTAATATCTTCAACCATTTCTGATTTCTTTGCTCAGTAAATTTCTTGAATAATTTATTTTTTAACGTCCGATTGAATCTTTCTATCACTACGGCCTTCCCAGGGTTTTCAGTTGAATAAACAATTTCAAATAGTGGCTAAACGTTTCTGTTATAAAATTCCGACCCTTTATCAACAAACAATTTTTTTGGCTTTCTATTACTTTCTTTAAAGATTTCTTCAAACGCATATTTAACTGATAGACCACTTTTATTTTTTAAAGGTTTTACCCAAGCGTATCGTGTATATAAATCTATAACGGTCAATGCGTATTTATAATCTTTTTCAGTCGGCATATGAATAAGATCAGCACTCCAAATATCATCTTTATTAAATACTTTTACTTTCAATAAATATTTAGGCCTTCTGTATTCTTTATGAATTTCAGACGCGTAGGTTCGAGCGTTGCTCTCAGAGTTATTAGTTCGAGCGTTGCTTTCAGACAGCTTTGCTGTCGTTTCATTTAAACCCTGACCGAATAATATTTTAGCTTGTAAAGCTTTCTTAACAAACATTCTTTCAATTTTTTCTCTAAATGTAGGATTTTGAATACTATCTAATTCTTGAATCATCTTCTTATCAGCTGCATGTCGAGAACTTAGATCATGATTTCGATAAGCTAAATCATGCCTGTAAGCGGCGGCATCTACTCTATTTATTGGTTCTTCACCTGGTTTCGGATTATTATTCTCATCTAGTCTTATATCTAATCGAGTTCCTGGACCGGTATATGAATGACCAGGAAGATGTTTTTCTTTCGAATATTTACTCCAAATAAATCCAGGAAAGTTTTCTAATGTTTTTTGTATGTCGCCACCGTAGGTAGTAGCCAAACTTTGTTTGTCGTCGTTACCTTCATAAATTTTACAATTTGAGTTTTTATTTTTGTTTAATAGATAATTCAATAAATCTAAATTAGAAATTTTTAATTTAATTAAATTTTCGGAATTTGTAGAATTCATTTTAAAAGATAAAAAAAATTTAAAAGATAAAACAAAAAAAATTGTTTTACCGAAAAGAACCAAAGGTTCTGAGGTTATTACCTTATCATACTAGGACTTAGATATATTCCAGAACCATCTTTAGTTTCTTTAATTTCAATTAGATCATCAACATTGTGGAGAATATTTTTAAGAACTCGTTTTCCTTCATCAACTAATTTTAATTTACTAATAAAATTATCTACTACTCCTTCACCCCTAGCAACTTTCTCTAACTCTCTGTTATGACGTTTTTGTTCTTATAATGCTGCCTTCTCTGATTTATTTTTATTTACTGCTTGGACAATACCAGCTGTCCCACCTGCAACACTTCCTGCTGCAGCTATGCCTCCTATTATTAGTGGAATTAATGGGAGAATCCCGCCATTCTTTTCTTCTTGTAATTGAATATTCTCTATCATTGGTTTATTTATGTAATACTTTTTTTTATTAATCGTAATAGTTTTAGGGGTATTTTTGTCAACAATATTACGTAATTTTAATTCAACAGTTTTATTATTAATATTACTTTTCGCTTGCGACATTTTTAATAAAAAAATTTTAAGTTACGAAAATTTTAAGTTAAGAATTTTAAGTTAAGAATTTTTAATCTATTCTAGTTACGAAAAATTTTTAAGTTAAGAATTTTTTAATCTATTCTAGTTATGAAAAAAAATTAAATTAATTAAACGACGAAGCTCCTCTGGCTTTAGCCGATCCTGGCCATCTTCCCATTAAGAACTTCAATAGAATATTTTGTATCTTCTAGCAATAAACCATAAGCCATCAATGAAGTTGTGGAATCTTTTTTTTCAATATTAATTGTTACATCACAACCAGTCTTGATAATATCTTCAGATTGTGCACTTAAATCGAAACAGAAAATTGGATATAAATGTCTCCAATCTCCAGGAGTTAATTGTGGTTCAACTCCAAATTCTATACAAAGATTTCTATAAGAATCATATCCTTCCATAAATTGATTATTGGTATCATCGAATCTTAATGGATCAATTGGATATCGAGTTTGATTTAATGAAACTTGTAAACTTCGAATTGTATTAATATGAAAAATATTATTGTTCTTATCAAAACTTGGAGAATTATTTCTTTGAAATGTTAGTAATAAATATCTTGGAGTATTCGCAGTTCTAGTAAAATGCCAGTTAAATCTTTGCTCTGAAAAAGTTATTGAACTAGCAGTACGCTTTAGAAAATTTACTGGAATTGGTTTGTTAGTATTTAATCTTTTTGCAATAGCTGTTTCAATCTCTAAACTAGGAGTAATATGTTTAATCCACCATTCAAGTCTATCAATTTTTAAATATGCTTTTTTTCCAGTCTTACCAAAAAAGATTAATTCATTATTTGCTGTACGATGAATTATTAATTTAAATTTTAATTGATATGATATTTTAACATAATCTAAATAACCGAATAATGGAGACAATGACCAATTTACTGTTTGCTTACTTTTCTTGTTAAATTCACGTCTTTCTTTATATGCATAATTATTTGTTTTATTTAAATGTTTTGCAATATTTTCTACATCTTTCGCAATTCCTGCGGCATCTGTTCCAGCGTGAGTTAAATCATCAATAATTATACCATCATTAGTATCAGGAAACCAACCTTCGATTTCATGCTTTTTATTATTTTCACCAATTGTTACAAATCTAAGCATTGTATCAATTACACCTGGAGAATCACTTATTGTTTCTATATTTTGAGTTGCAACATCTAAACGCATTTGTGTAAATAATCTTGGAAAAAAATTATTTTCTAGTGTAATATTATCGGTATCTGGTAATGGTGTTGTAAAATTAGCATCACTATATAAAGAATATTCACAGTGTAAAAATGAATCAGGTAAATATAAATTATCTCTGCTGATTATCAACTTCAAAAATTAAATCACCTCCAGTGTTTACTCTACTGGAAGATCCGGGATTCATAGCAATTCTTATATAGTCATTCTTTTTTTGATTGTAACTGACGAACGGAGGATCGTCTAATCTAAATTTATTTTCGATAAGCGAAGACATTTTTATAAAAAATAATTTGACTTTTTGTTTTTCTCACAGATAGAAAAAAATTTTTACTAAAATATAATTTTAGAATTTTGCTAGACCATTACCTCTTATTTCTTCAATTGTTTTTTCATTATGTTTACTATCACCCTCTACAGCTATGTTAGCAATTTTGTTTTTTGTTTCATCTGAAAGTTTTTTTAATTTTTTTAGTTCTTCAGAATCATTCTTGAGTTTACGAATAGCTTCTAGTTGTTTTAATTCGTTTTGAGACTTGACAGCATTTGATATTGCACTAGCTGTACTACCTATAGCAGCTGCTCCTTTTGCAGCAGATGTAATCAAATCTTTATTATTTTTAATTAAGTTAACGATACTTCCAATACCAGAAAAGATTCCATCCCCTTCTTTTTGAACGGCACCTGCGGTGCCTAGGAACTTTTGTGTTCCGACAGTTTCTACACTATCATAATGGTACACAGGTTTCTGAGATGGTTCATGAGCAATGTTATTATTTGATGCAAAATGTTTAAGATTGTGTTTATAAATTATAAGCATTTTTTAGTAATAAATTTGACTTTTGGGAAAAAAATAAATTATAAAAAATGTTTATTTTTTGTTCTTAACTTTTACAGATTGCGTTTTTGGTTTAACTTGAACAGGAACCAAACCTGCATCAATCATTCTTTTTATTCTATGATTTTCTTTCATAATATTTCTTTCTTTTATTAACTCTTCTAATTGTTTAATTCTTTTAATATTATCAGCTCTATTTTTATACATTTTTAAAATTTTATAATTTTATATTTTTTATTTTTTTTAAATAATTATATTTATATTTTTATATTTTTAAAATTATATTTATATTTTTTATGATTTTTATTTTTTGTAGGTAAAAATATTTAAGTTAATATTTACAATACTCGTTTAAGATTTACGTTTGTGAATGGACAACAACTTCGAGATAACTTTTTTTATTGACTGTTGCACTTTATCTATTGCGTCAAGCAGCGTGTGATGTACTTTAATTTCTTTTCTATTAACTTGCATTTTCTCCTGATTCATCTTCAACGCCGTTTTAAGTGCATTTAACTTAATTTTAAGAACATCTAATTGTCTTTTAACAGCATCTAACTGTTCCTTATTTTCTTTAGAGTTTTCTTGTAAATTTTTCTTTAATTCATTTTCTAAATTGATTTTCAGATTTTTCATTTTATCAACTTTTTCATTAAGTGAGTTTACTTCATTTATTATTCTATTCATCTTTTTCATTTGTTGAGTAATTTTAGAACTTAATTCATCAACACTTTTTTGGAATGTAGTTTGTAACTGCTTTAAATTTTTTTTAATTCTTTCAGGTAGTTTTTCTATTTCATCTTCTAATTGTTCTTTTAACATTTTTATCTGATGTTTATTTTTAATGACTGCAGATTTTAACTTTATAGAAAGTAATATTAAAATTTTTGATTGTTCTGAAATCTTTTTAAAAAGTTTTGCTATATCTGCTTCTAGCTCTCTATCCTTTTTATCAAGTTTTAATAATTTTTCGTTTAATGATTTGTCATTAAGTTTTAGCAACTTTAATTCATTCATCAGTGGAACCAAAACATCGTTTATATATTTTTCCTTTAAATCATTGATTTGTGTATCAACATATTGTTTATTTGTTAACTCTGTATTTTGTTGTGGAAGAATAGAAAGATGCAATGGACCAGATAAAACGTCTCCAGTTTTCATGATATAATTTTCTATCTCTATTTCTAATTCACGATTATTCGGGATATATGCACCTCCACCAACATTTGGTAACATCATTTTTAAACAATGAAAATGAAATTTTTTCTCATTATAAAAATACATAAATTATAAAAATAAAATTTTTTCTAATAAAAATAAAAAATAAAATTTTTTCTAATAAAAATAAAAAATAAATTTTTTTCTAATAAAAATAAAAAAATGGAAAATCCAAATTTAAAAAAATTATATTCGCCCGCATCATCCTGTTCTTATTCGACGAGATCAACGGGATTTGAAAATAAATGTTTTGATAATAATAAAAATATTATTTGCTGTGTTAGACCATTGATGAGAGTTTATGCCACTACAGTAATTGAAATTGTTCTTTTACTTTGCTGCATCATGAAAGTAATTATTATGTTACTACTTACAAATTCACCAATCAGAAAACGAGTGCAATCCAGTATACAGTCAATAGCATAATTAGTTCGCCAGTTCGTTGCGTTTGCTTCTGTACCTGAACTTTGTATCTAGTTTTAGCGATCTTAACATCTGTTCTGGTAAGAGCACGCATTGATTTTTCAATAGCACGTGGAATGTTATAGAAAATGTTCATATAGACATAGCTCTTCATCAGCCAGCAATATGTATATTCATTTGAAAACCTATAAACGATTCCTAAAAGCACACACTTCGTTGAATGATCAAGCTTCGCTTTATTTATAATCCTATTCATTCTTCCCTCTACATTGATCTATATTGTCGTGACTTAATCATATTGCTGTCATTACAATATATTTACCTGTCGCTACAACATTAGGCTGCAACATATTTGGCATGCCGAATCTTTATATAGTACAACATGATATTTTGAAAGCATCATTTAGGCCATTTGAACTATTACGAAAAATTCAATCTGGCGTTTTGTCCCAGTCTTCGATAATCAGATTAATGTTGATGTGATGGAATCGCACCATAGTTTACCCAGCAAACGTGTGATTAAGTTTGAATGTGTCCTTAATGAAATTTTTGTCTCTTGACTTTCAGTCATGGAGCCAAATGCAACCACATTCGTAACGAATCGCTATAAAAAACGATCCGACGCAATCGGCTATCGCTGCGAGCTTTTAGAAGTTCAAGGTCAGTCGCTAATGAACGAATTACTAATTAAGCTTATGACAATTCTTGATTGATTTTCGTTTTACAGGTGTCTGTAAAAAAGAAGCGATTGACCAAAGAAGGACATTTGCTACATGCCCGATTGCAAAAGACAATTCTCATCAAAATATATGAAGAAACACCTAATATGCCATCGTTGGCCTGAGAAAAGAGTCACTGAATTTTGTGGAGCAATATATAAAGCGAAAACAAAGTCTGGCGCACAAGAGTGTCCGGCATGCACCAAAATAGTAAGTCATTTGAGATTCTAATGATAATTGAGAGATGGAAGATCAATCAATAGACATAAATCAAAACTGACAGATAAGAGATAGTTTATCGCCGCATCAGTGAATTTTCCCTCAAAACGTCGAAATGGCACTTGTCAAAAGCTTCTTAGTCTCATAAGTATGGTCACGTACGTATATTGGCATTTATTATGACTGAAAGCACTAGCTTCTCAAATATGAGCACTTTGGAAACAATCGGATTAATCTCCAGCTGTTGTCTGTCCCTAAAAATCTCGATCATATTTTAGGCAATCATGAATGATGCTACATACCTAATGTATTTTTAGTTTTTAATAAATTAAGAGATGGCACACCATGGACGTTGAAATATGTTCACTATTATAGGGCTCGGCAAAAAATTTGCGTTTTTTTTTGTTTACTTGTGGTTGATACGAAACGAATTCTTTTGCCGGCCCTGTTTATGTGATTTGCACCTTTTGTAATCATCTTTTTGCAACTAGGCCTACATGTAATTCCCTTATTATGATGATTTATATAGATTACGATCGACCTGAGATTATGAGTTTCTGATTTTTGCGTGGGTCTAACGAGACCACATATTTGATATTGGTGCTTCTTGTTATCTCTATCGCTAATTGCCCAAAGTTGTTAGGATTTACATCTTAAGTTCCAAAAGCTTTTAATTTTAGGTTTGCGATCTTCGCCATCACAGACGCAGGTGCAAAAAATACATGGAATTTGAAGGTCAACCGAGGGAAATTGAAGATGACTTGGTAAATCCATTCTTTAACATGTTCGCACTGACATTTTTCCTTTCATCTGATTCATTTCTTTCATCTGATGATCTAATGTACGTTTTGTCTATGACTGACGCTTAGATGTTGCTCGCTTAGGCTACTTTCCTATGCATAACGAATGACAGTTATTGCGTTCTTAGCTTGTACAATTTCTACAATTTTTTTAACAAATTCAGTATATATTTAGTAAAAATTACAACTGATTGCTCTTTTATTGAATTTCATTTAGGCGCATGATCCTGTGGAAAATGTGATTCAAAATGAATTACGTGACAAATATGGTGAGACAAAGGACTTTGTGACAAAAACTCGATTCAGCAAATCTGAAGGAGATTTGAAGACCGAGCGTCTGCTTATTTCATACATAAAGAGTTTCTACACCAGTGCACACAGCAAAGGAAAAGATCCGACAAGTACCTCAGTCCGACAGCTTATCAGCAATTTAAAGGCACGACTGAACAAGGTGAGCATTATCAGTTCTGAATTTTGATTCGGTAGAGCCTACGAAGTTATATGCAGCACATGCTGTTAATACTTTGTAAATAAGAATGCAATCCCATATTGGTAATCAGAGTTTTGTTGCTAATAATTAATTTGAGGTGAATTTTTCACTGTAGTGCTACTTCGATTTGCAGATGGCAGTCATTTTAGACCGATTCCCAGGTGTACGAGAGTTGATGGACGCACAGTTATTCTTGAACAGAGAACTCGATAAAGAGCTTAAGCCATCCAGCAAAATGAAATACGCATCCGATTTTATTTCAGTTGGTAGGCGAAATTGAAACTTTATCTTTCAAGTTTCTCTTCTTGTTTTTTGTTTTTGTTCAAGTTTATGTTGCCACCGATTTTTCTCGAATACAACCCACGGAATATGCGATTTCTAATAATTCAAGTGCGGTTCAATTTGAGGGCGGGTTCTATTCGAGAAAATGCGGTATATTCTAGTTTATCATGCATTCATACTTTTCACTACTGACCATGATATTGAATTGATATCAATTTACAATTACTAGGTGATGCAATAATATGGAATAAGAAGACCTTTACTGACTCAGAGCGAGGAACTTTTTTCAATGACGTCGGCATCGAAGCCATCAGAGACGCACAATCTGAAATACGGAAAGCGAAATCTCGATTCTTTGCGGAAAAAAGTGGCATTGAAGTGAGTGATTGTAGGCTGATAAAAGTATAAGTCTCACTTTTCCAAGTCTAGAGTGTGCGGTTGCGGTGCTAATAATAAGTTGTATGTATTTTTCATTTTGAAGCATCTTGTGTGCTTAGTTACTGAAAAAACATGTGAATTTAGACATACACATGAAATACGAATATGTACTACATACATGTACAGAAAAATATGTTTCCAATGTCAACCGAAAAAAATTTCTATTTATGAATGATTTTGATATCAAAAGTAGCCGATTTATTAATCGGTTGCTTTTGATGTTTGGATTATTCATAGAAAGATAATTTTTTGGTTGACTTTGATTAATGCATGTTTTCATTCTCAGGCCAGTGCACAAATCGACAAACACTTATCAATGGCAACTGAGATAGAATTGACTGCAATATGGAAGAAAACTTCGGAGCTAATGAATTGTGATGGCGGTGACGACACGAAATCATTTAGGATGTAAGTAAATATTGTTTAAAGTGAAGAGGGTACATAAAAGAAAAACTTCCATTTTTTATAATCAGCACCAATTTTCCCAAACTGCAATTCAACATTTGTTGTGTTCATTATGCGCAAATTTTAGTTTTGAGATAATCATATAAGTTTGTTTCTTTTGTCATTTCTTATGAATTTTTGATGTATTATGTGAGTGACTGCCCTATATGTAACTACATTCATTTAAGTTTGTGTTACTGTCGCATCTTTGCAGGCAACGAGATTGCATGTTGACATGCCTCGCCGCATTTAATCCAATTCGGCTGATTCCTTTGGAAGATATCACAGTTGGGTCTGTCAATAACCCATTGGAAAAGAGAGATGATTTTGTGAGCCTCAAATATCTGGATCCAAACACCAAGGTAAGATATTTTTTCGTAAAATGAATTATGAAAAGAAGTTATGCTTAATATCAACTGACTATAGTTTGTCTACGTTGCTTTCGACAGTCCTGTCATGTTTTTCGTTGCATTTCTTCTAGGACATCATAAAACGTTCAAGAAATACGGAGCCCCTGTCATAAATGTTTCAAGTGATTTGTATGATCTTCTTATTCTTTACATTGGCAAATTAACAAGGAGTGTCTCAAACCTAAAAGAAGACAACTCTCAGCCTCTATTTTGCAAAATGGACGGCGGTGCACTTGAAGGAATCGGAAACATTATTGCGAATACAGCAGAAAAGGTGAAACACTTTTTAATTCGTTTCAATATTCACAAAATTTGCTATTGTTGACCAGACGATGATATTTTAAAAGTTATTATCACGGCTTTAGCCAATCGCATCGTTTACCATTCGAGCTTTTGAGAAACTGCATAAGTGAATTCATGAGAGATGTCGATGCATCACTGGCATTCTTAGTAAACTGGAATGAACTAGTAAAACGTGCGGCGAGTAGATTTAGCCGACAAAGCTATGTACTTACATGCAAGGTGTGTGTCTATTTTGTGAAGGGAATATTGTGATAATAACTGGAAAATTCAATGTTTGATGATTTTTTGCAAGAAATATGGCAGGCCTATCATCGATGGCATGAACATAAGTTTGTAATATCCAACAATGTTTTAACCGCTGTAATGCGGAATGATATCAGATGTGAAGTAATGAGCATAATCTAACCTGAAATTTCTTTTGTAGTCCCCTTACATGCTAAAAATTATTTACCTAAGACAACTTGGCAATGTATGCGTAAAAAGTCATATTTTTCGAGCAATTTAAGTGTTGAATTTGAGAGTTAGATAACTTCATTTCGTGTTTATTATTTTATAAATTATCACGTCTACATTTTTTGGATTGAATTTCCAACGAAGAATCCTACAGAAATAGTAACTAATGCTCTTCCTCAGATTTGTGGACGGAAAATAAAAGCGACGGATTTTCGCCGAGCCAAAACTACAATAGGAAGAAAGGCAGGAATCAACGCGAAGAAGCTTTCGCGCGCTATGCTCCATAGCACAGATGTCGCGGACAAATATTACGATTCGGATATTTTAAATAACCAATCGTCGATTCGTAAGTAATGAATCAAGTGTTATGTTTCAAACCAATTCGCTCTTATAGACCAAATACAAATAATGATTTTTTGAAATCAATGCGATGCACACACAGAATGCAATTGCATTTGGGTGTGCACTTGTATTGCAGAATAATACGAGTGAAAATTTTAATTTTAGTTATGATACTTTGCCTGAAAATGTGCTACCTTTTCGTGTATCATATAATGATGCAGCTCTAATTTTGTCATTGAGTTAGTCGTTAGTACGTGTAACTTAATGACACAGTTCCTCATTTCAGTGGTGTGCATAGAGTCCTGTTGAGTTTGCTTCATTTTCCTTGCTCCAACAGAATACTTCAACCACGTTTTAAACGATAGTCGGAGAGACACTGTAACCAGCGGAAATGAGGATGCGCCAGTGGCGACTTCATCACCAAAGAGACTTTGCAAGCAAACTGGTAAGCATTGTAGTAGATGTGATCTAACTCATCATTCCACTATCGCATTTATTGATTGCTTCAACAGGGGACATCAGCGATTGTGCTACAGGCTCTCAAGCCGCTCAGACTTCAACAACTGAGACCGTCAAGCGAACTGGCAAGCGAACTGGCAAGCGACGGAATCCTGCTCGAGATGCAAGAGTGGACTGTAAACTGTACAAAAGTTCCTAAGAATTTATGGTATGTTATGGACTGCTTTAAACGCTATGATGAACAAAACGTTATGTGATTGACTCTGATAACGTGATTGTAATTTGATAATAAATTCAATTGTAATCATCGGTGTGTTTGCTTTAGTACTGCACCGTGCCTGTAGATTTTTCGGCAGTGAAATTCAAGGACTGACAACTTCAATTTAGACACTCATTTTTAAGCTTAGCGCTGCCTTTTCGATGGCAAAGTGACATAGTCTAGATATTTGCCTATCGCCTTTTATACGCGATCTTTAGTCTTCTAAATGTTATTTACCTCAAACGAGCACACCTCACCGTCAGTTATGAGACAGTCAGTCAGATGGGATCTGTCAAAACTCCACTGATTGATTTTACCGGACGTTGATTGCGGCAGCATTGTGCGCATCTATCAACACTAGTCTCATTTTTAAAACGTGTAGGCTCTGACCACATAAATCTATGCTAAACCAAAAAACCAATCTTAAAACCAATCTTTTTATATACTTCGTTTCCCAAACATTTGAAGACCTTGATAAACCATACATTCCAATCCAACTCCATAAACGCACTTTATTTTGTGAATTGTCTCTGATTAGGCCTAGCTATAAAAAACTTTGATGTAACAAAAGAATAAATTTTCACTTTGATAATTGTCTAATTGTCTTAGTATCACCAGATATGTAACTACAATGTTTATTGACTTCAGGCTAACAACACACATAATTATCATATTTACTGACTTCAGGCTAACAGCACATGAAATTTCAATGTCTACTAACGTAGGGCTAGTAACACACAAAATAATAATATTTATTGACATCAGCCTAACATCACATATAATAATGATAATTGCTGACTTCAGGCCAACAGCACATATAATTATATTATCTGCCGACCAGGCTAGCAACACGTGTATTTATAATATTTACTGACTTAGACTAACAACACATATAATTATAATAGTAAGTGACTTCAGGCTAACACCACATAAAATTATAAAATTTATTGACTTTAGACTAGCAACATATATAGTTATAACATTCATTGATTTGTTAGCGTTAGGCTAACTCTACGGAAAAATTATACTTTGGACTAACACCACTCAAATTATTGTAAAATCTAGCTCACCATTAATTGGGCTAACGACACGTGTATATAGCTGAATCCACATCTCTTTTAACTACATGTGGACTAACTCCCACTTCGTAGGCTAGCGCCACATTTCCAGTTAGACTAACACCACGGCCAATTTTTTAATAATAATAATAATCCATGTATAGATGTTAATATTTTATTTCAATTACAAGCCGAAATATTTAGAGAACAGACTAAAGGTTTACCTTCTATAGAAACTAATTATTGTTTATTTCCGGGGGATCCATTTATTAAATTTATGGATATTGTTAGTAAATATAATGATGTAGCTTATGTGGAATTAAATAAAGAAAATATGGTTATAATAGGTCATAATAATGTTTATGGATTTATTAGAGCAGTGTTACCAATTAGTAATACTGATTGGATAGAAACTAAAATTATTAATTATATCAATATTAAAGAATTAGTTAAAAAATTAAAATCTTTTTCGAAAGAAAAAATTAGATTATTCGTTGACGATCAAAATCAATATAACATTCACATAGAGAGTAAAAAACATAATGAAGAATTATTATGTCAAGTTTATTATAGAGACACAATTTATAAACAAGAAACATTAGAAATGCCGCAAAGATATGATGATGATACTTATATAGGATTATATTCCAACTTAAATATTAATTTATTAAAATCTTATATAAATGGTTTAGCTCAACAAGAGAAAATTTATATGTGGACTACACCTTATACTATTAACAATGACCATAATCATATTCATAATAAACGAACCGAAGGTTCTAGGGCTTTGCCCGATTTTAAAGAATCTTATGATAATAATGATGATTCTGTAACATCTGAAAAAGGTGTAAATGGTAAAAAAGATTATAAAAATATTAGTAATTATAAAAATTTATCTAAATTTCATTTTCTTACAATTGAAAATAATAATGATGGCATAGTTGAAGATACTGTTAGACAACTATGTGTCGGGTCTACAAAATTTAAATTAGGATTTACATCTAATCAATTTAAAATTTTATCATCTTTAATAAAAACTAAAAGTGATTCAGATTATGGTGGTGTTATTAAATTTTCCAAAAGAGATCAAAGACCAATATTTTTCTCTATTATATTATTATCAGATAAAAAATGTAATTTAGAGTTAGATATTCCAATAAGAGAATGGTATCTTATCATGGAAGGGCATCCTATACCAAAAAGTGTAATTTATGATGATGAAGAAACAATTTATGATGATGATGAAGAAACAATTTATGATGATGATGATGAATCAATAGTTAGTGAAAAAAAATTTAAATTATCTTTTGATAAAACATTATATGATGAAACTTAATCAGATAAAACTTAATATGATAAAACTTAATGTGATAAAGAAAAAAATAACTAAAGAACGTGAAATATATAATAATATAAAATAACACTCAAGTCCTTGATATTAGAATGTTTATATCTAAAATTAAAACACAAATTTTTTTCTTAAATTTTCTCTAAAAAAATAAAAAAATGGAAAAAACCAAGTTTTATTGTGTCTTATGTGAAAAAAATTGCAAACAAAAAGAAGTTATCAATCTCATCTACAAAGTAAAATGCATTTACAAAATGTAGAACGAGTTGATGAAGGAAATATATTAAAATTAAATAGTTATAAAAACTATATAGAAACATTACCTACTGATATAAAAGTTAAGAAAATATTTTATGATTATTCACATTCGGAATATAAAAAAGTTTTTAATAGTGAAGATGAGACCATACAAACCGAAGGTTCTAGGGCTTCGCCCGTACCAGATGGAAGATATTTATTTAGCGATAGTGATGAATTTAACGAAATAGATGAATTTGATGAAGCCTTAGCAAATATAAAATATTTATTTAATCAGTCTTTTCACGGGACAATCAAGATGATCTTCCCGTCTTCCTGGTTGAATATAATGAAACCGATAAAACTTTTTCTGATATTCTAACCAACTTTTATAATATATTTAAGAAATCTTTCAAATGTTATATGAATGTAGAAGTACTTTATACAAAAAATGGACCTGATGGAATTCCTGAAGAAATAATACAAGGACATTTTACAAATTCACAAGAAATTCATAATGTAAATGATATACAACCCATATTTGAATCGATGATACTTAAATTAGAAAATTGTATAATTGAAGCCCAGTTACGTGAATCTGGTTGGAGATTTGTTAAAATACTATCTAAGAAAATAGTAATTGATAAATATAAAAATAATACTGGTGGTAGTTATGTTCCTTTACCTTTCAGTTCACCACAATTAATCAACATAAAAAATGAAGATGATTATTGTTTTCTGTGGAGTATTATAGCACATTTACATCCTGCAGAATATCATAAAGAAAGACTAAGTCATTACAGTAAAGAAGAATACATAAATGAATTTGATCTTTCTGATGGCTTAGATGAATTTCCATATGATTATAATAGGTTAATAAAGTTTCATAAAAAGAATAAAAATTTAATTCAAGTAAATGTTTTGAATTAAATGTGAATTATGTTTCTATTGGTAAAATTATTCCACTTTACTCAGATTCAAAAAAATTTTATTTGAATAATAAAAATTTATGTCAATCAGAAATAGTATATAATGATAGAGGAAATTACATGCATCATAATATTTTTTACCAAGGAAATATAATATGTACTGAAAAATTTGAACTTGTTAAAACACTATCACCAATAATGATTAATCATAATAATTATAAAGGACGTACTGATGATTATAATTACAAATATTCATCTTTATCTTCAGAATATCAACAAAAATTAGAAAATTTAAATGAAAGTTTACAAAAATGTAAAACAGAGTATCAACAACAAACAAAAATATTAGTACAAGAATATGGCCATAAATATCAAAATAAGATAGAAACAGTTCAAAAATTAAATGAAGAAAATAATGAAGAAAATAAAGACAATAAAGAATTAAATGAATGTTTAAAAAAATGTCTACAACAATATAAAGAACAATATAATAAAGAATATAGTTATCAGTTACAAATATTAAATCAAAATTATCAACAGTCTGAAAAAGATTTACAAAAGAAATTGATGAAACACATGAAATATATCAAGATAAATTTGAAAAATTAAAACAAACAAAACAACCAGCACAAGCGAATATTTTATATTATCAGGGTCATTTTATATTGTGTAAAGATGTTTCTATATTTACAAAAACTTCAGATAATAAAAATTTTCCTTGTCTTCAATGTATGACAAGTTTTAGAACTTTAGAAGAAATGAATAGACATTTGGAGAATTGTCAACAAAACGAAGCAGTTCAAAATACTTTTCCTAAAGATGATTATTTAGAATACAATAAATGGTATTTTAAAAATAAAGTACCCTTTACTATTTATTGTGATTTCGAAGCATATAATGTTAATATGACACAAAATCAAACGGAAAGTTCCAGGGCTTCACCCGATTCTGAAAATTATAATTCTGAAAAAAATGCACCTGGAAAAAGTTCAGCTGAACAAAGTAAAGAAAAATATTTATTTGAACAAAAACCATTATGTTGGGGAATGTACATTCATTCAAATTATCCTGAATTATTTAAATCAGAATATTTTCAATACTATGGTGAAGATAGTTCAGAAATGTTTACAAAGAAAGTAGAAGAATTACAAAATTATTTTTCACAATTGCTTGAAACAAATATACCGATGATGCCATTAATAAATATAATTTAAAACCTTTAAAAGGAATATTTCCGTATGAGTACATAACTGGAGATAAAACCTGTGGTTCACAGTCGAAGACTGATTTTAATTCTGTGAATAAAATTATGGAAGAAAAACAACTTCCTCCAATAAATAAATTTAAATCAACATTAAAACAATCAAAATTATCTGACGAAGACTATGCAGAAGCTGAAAAGAATTGGAGAGAGTTAAATTGTAAAACAATGTATGATTATACAATGAAATATCTTCAGATAGATGTATTAATACTAGCTGATCTTTTCGAAAACTTTCGTGATATGTGTTTAGAATATTACGGAATAGATCCATGTTATTGTTATTCTACACCAGGTTTAACATGGCTAGCAGGATTAAAACATATTGGTGTTAAACTTAAACATTATAAAGAAAATACATATGATAAATTATTATTTTTTGAATCTGGAATTAGAGGTGGAGTTTCATCATTTTTAGGTAATAGATATGTTAAATGTTATAATAAGAAAGTAAATCCACAAGAATATGGAATAATGAAACCTTTATCTCCAGAAGAAAAAGAAAAAATATTAGAAATTTTTCGAACGAAACGAGAAGGAGTAGAAAATGAAAAAGCAATTGATGAATTCATGAGAGAAAACTATTTGTTATATTATGATTTTAATAGCTTATATTCTTCTTGCATGATACAAGAATTACCAACAGGTGAAATGTCATGGTGTAATATTCTAGATTATCAAAAAACATATGATGGAAATCGTAATTTTGGTTATATATATGATAGTTGATTTAGTATACCCTGATGAAATAAAAGATAAAACAAAATATTTTCCTTTCTGTCCCGAAAACAAAATTCCCAATATAGAAGATTTTTCAGATTATCAAAAATCTTTAATTCCTAAGAAATACAGACCAACAAAAAAACTTATGTTAACACAAAGCAATAAAGGAAAGTATGTTGTTGAAGGAAGAATGCTAGATTGGTATTTAGATCATGGAATGATTCTCACCAAAATACATCGAAAACTAGAGTATAGAAAATCTAAATGGTTAAAAGATTATATAGAGTTCAATATTGAAAAACGTAAAATAGCTAAAAGAAATAAAGATGATTTTGGAAATGTTTTCTTCAAATTAATGAATAATGCATTTTATGGTAAGACTTTAGAAAATGTGCGTAATAGACAAAATATTGAAATAGTTTATGATAAAGATAGGTTTCAAAATTTAACAAGGAAAACTACATATAAAAGAACTACTAGATTTAGTGATGAACTATGTGCTGTACATTTACGTCGAATTAGCGTAAAACATGATAAGTTTAATTTTATTGGTTTCACTATATTAGAATTAGCTAACCTATTTATGTATAAATTTATATATGATTATTTAGCACCTGCTTATGGCAAAAACTATAAATTACACTTTACAGATACCGATTCTGTTTTCTTAGAATTAACAATACCGTATAATTCTACACTTGATGAAGAAATAGATAAAATAAAAGATATCATTCATCCTTCTGATTTATGTAAAGTAAAAGATGAATTAGAAGGAAATGAAGATTTCATAACAGAAGCTATATTTTTAAAATCTAAATGTTACTGTTATGATACAACTAATAATATTAAAACACATAAAACATTAAAAGGAATTTCAAAGGCATCAGTGGCTAATCAAATAACATTTCAAGATTATAAAAATGTATTATTTAATAATGAAATAAAAATAGCATGTAATTATAGACTTAATTCAAAAAAACATAACATGTATTTAAAAGAAGAACATAAATTAGCATTAGATCCATTTGATGATAAAAGAAAAATTTTACCTGATGGAATAACTACTGAACCTTTTTAATTTTCTAATTTCTAAGATAGACAAATTTGATATATATATATAAAATAAAAAAAAATATTATAACACTATATTTGTATATTTTTATCACTCCGCGAAAATATTTTCTATAACTCTTTCATGAATTTTTTTATCAATATTAATTGTGATAAATCCATAATCTTTTGACCAAGCATTGTTACACGATTGTTTAAATTCATCTTTATTTCTTACGCATAAATCTCTTAACAAATCACTTAAGTTTCTTGCATTTATTTCAAATAGTATAAATATATTTGCATTCTTTCTAATAACACTTCCGTCTAATGAATACATACTTTGTGTTAAATAAAATACACTACAGTTATTTTGTCTACCTCTTGTGAAATAATTTCTCTGAACTGACTGATTTCTATCATTAACACAATCATCAAAAATTACACAATGTTTCATTGTTTTATCTAGTTTACTAGGATCTTGCATATTACCACTATCATCTATTAATTGTATCTTTATATGGTTATTTTTATTAGATTCTACTAACTGATTATTTTTTGCTGCTTCTTCACACACGAACTTATTTCTTCTTCATCTTCAGATTTTTCATATTCTTTGAATAATGAAGCAATTGCTGTTTTTTTAAGATTATTTTCCAATCCATATTTTAAAAATTGATAGACGGGTTGTTCTGCCGTTGTTGTATAAATTATAAGATTGTTATAATCCAAAAAATTTGGAGTCGTTAAAATTTTAAATAATAGATACGTTTTTCCGCAACCTGATCTTCCACAAATAACTGACAAAACTTTATTAGATAAATTTGGATGATGATTAAATTTAAGTTTTTTTTTTTTATTTAATGGTAGCACTTCACTCATTTTTTAATAAAAAAATTTATTTTTATTTTATTTTTGTTTTTAAAGAAGAAGAAGAAAATTAAACTTCTCTAGCTTCGCGTGGGAGTTTATACCTCCCGAACCAAAAGATCTATCATAATCTCTTCACCTCCAAAATTTATTTCTTGTCCTTTCTCATCAGTGATTCTAATGCCAATGTTGTTAATAGTTTTTCTTGTAATAGGAAAATATATTAATGTTTGTGGAATTACATTTAATCTATAACCAATGGGTACAGTAAAAGCTGGAAAACTGAATATTAAATTTGATAATTTACCATTTATATATCCTCCTTCAATAATGTCACAATGTACAACAATTGAATTTATTTCAGTTATTTTTGGAATCTTCTCACCTAAATGATAACCTTGACTATAGGTTTGTTTATTAAATCCTAATAGCTTTGACAATGATCTATCATGATTAAAATCAACTTGATGATTTTCGTCTAAAGTAAGAGAAAATTTATTAACTGCCGGTTCAACTGCAAAATGTAATTGTTTCTTATCTTTAAATGATATACCTAAATGTCTCTTAATTTCATTTGATATTGCTTCAACTTCGTAAGAACCAGGAAGAAAAGTTAGTATTTTCCATGTTTTGCCTTTATCAGTAGAATATCTAAATTGATCATTCACATCTTTGATAACGTTTTGAATAGTGTTAAATGTAGAGAAACTAGTCAATGCAATTTGATAATTTTTATTTTGTTCCAAATGTAGAATGGGTTCTAAATTACAAGTGTGTGATGAAGTAGTTGTTATAATTTTTAACGTCGTACTAAATTTTGATGAACCCAAAATCTCTATTAGATTTTCTAAATGATTATTAATTTTGTCTAAATCTGCTGAACACATTTTTATACTAAAAAATTAAATAAATATTTTTTTATGAAATATTTTTTTATAAAAAAATTAGAAACAACATATTTCAGCTACGGGCGAAGCCCTGGAGGACATCAGAGATGTCCGGTTATACTTTTATAATCCTCTTCATTTAGAATCTTCTTTTTTAACAGTCTTTTCAATATAGCATGAATTTCATTGAAACTAGAATTATGTCCTTCTTTTATTGCAGATATTAAAATATTTAATCTATTTAGTAATTCTTGTGGATAATCTGGTAAAAATACAGTTGTTTCAGTTTTCTGTTTTTCAGATAAACCTTTCCCTACTTTAACTCCCGATGATAATAAATTTTCTAATTGTTTATAACGTCTAAGAGATTTTACTGCACCAACTCTGTCTAACATAGCTTTATATTTTATGAGATCTTCTACAGCATAATTATTTAAATCTGCTCCTCTTAAAAGATTAACAAAATTTCTATCTAAATTAAAAGGAGATTTATCTGGTGAAAAAAATTATACCTCGAAAAGGTTGTGGAAATATTTCTTTTTGTCCGAGATAAAATCTAGGTATTGTTTTTCCATCTATAAATGAGATAGAATGTTCAAATTGCATAGATTTTGGTAATTTCTTATTAATGTTTGATTCTAGTAATCCATAGTCATCTAATATAGTTTTGTGCTCTGGATCTGTTATATCAATTTGTTTATCATTATTTGTACTTTCTTTTTCAAGAGTTTTAAATGGTTTCATAGTTTTCTCAAAATCAGTTTTTACTTGCTCGGTTTGCTGCATTTTTTCAAACATATCAGATTGAATAACAGCTTTTATCATTCTATGTTGAAGATGATTTTCTTTCATAATATTTCTTTGTTTTATTAACTCTTCTAATTGTTTTATTCTTTTAAAATTATCAGCTCTAATTTTATCCATTTTTAAAATATAATATTTGAATTTTGTGGTAACATTGGAATACAGCAAAAAAATTTTACTGAACAAATTATTTTTTTATTGCTTTGTTGTTTGACATCTTTTCGTTTAAAGTTTTCTCGTTTTAAGTTTTGTTTAATAAAGTTTTGTTTAATAAAGTTTTGCTTAAATTTTCGCTTAAAGTTTTTATTTCTAAAAAAAATTTGTCATTTTCTTCATTAGAAATTTTAGCATCACTAGAAATTTTGCCATCCTTTTTATTTTTATCATCAATTTTTTCTGTCTGTGATTGAAATGATATTTGATTTACTTCATTAGCTATTTGATCAAATTTTTCAATCTCATCTAGTGTAATAACATTATCATCACATACTCTTTGAAAGTAGTAGTGTAATTTGTCATAGACTTCTTTAATATGTAAATGCTTAGTTTTTAATGATTTTCGTTTCTTAGTTATTAAAGATTTATCTAACATTGTAACAAGTGAAGTTGCAAAAACACCCGTACCTGTTAAAGCTGTAGCAACTACTGGAATTACTAAAACACCTGAAGATATAACAATTGTTAAAGCACCTAAACTTATTGTTAAGAATATGCCAATTCCTTGTGTTACATTCTTAACTTTAGTCCATCTCTTTCTTAATTTTTTATAATGCTCTAATCTTAATAATAATTGAGATTCCTTATCTTTCATATATCTAACTCTATCTTTGTGTTTTTCTTTATTCATTTTTTCAATGTTAATCTTTTCAATGTCCATTAAAGTAGAACTACGTTCATATGATAACGAAGGATATATTCTTGAGGTTCCTTCCATTTCTGAAGTTCCTTCCTCTTTTGTTTCTTCCATTTTTAAAGAAATATTTTTAGTCACATGATATATTTTAAAAACCTGAAAAATGGATTTAAAAGACGTTTTTAAAAATACTAATTTTCGGTGTCCTAGAACGGTCATGATTTTGGTGGGGGTGAAAATTGTAATTCTCAAATTTTGAGATTCTTAACTTTTATGATTTTCGGTGTCCTGGAAAGGTCATGATTTTAAGGGTGAAAATTGTAATTCTCAAATTTGAGATTTTGAAAAATTTGAAAAATTGGGTATTTTTAAAAACGCCCAAATTTGTGAGTTTAGGTCTTCATAACCTGAAAATTGGTTCAAATCAATGAAATTATGTCGTTTTTAAAAAGTACATTTTTTTCAAAAATGGTACTTTTTGAATGGACTAAATTCATGTATTTAGGTCTTAAAAACCTGAAAAAGGGTTCAAATTCATGAATTTATGTCGTTTTTAAAGATACTATTTTTTTGAATTTTATGGTGTCCTGGAACGGTCTAAATTCATGTATTTAGGTCTTAAAAACCTGAAAAAGGGACTAAATTCATGAATTTATGTCGTTTTTAAAGATACTATTTTTTTGAATTTTATGGTGTCCTGGAACGGTCTTTTGCCCATTACTCAGATGACACAGATGCAGGACGCGCACACCGGGCTGGTGTGAAGAACACAACATAGAATGCAGACTATGCTTAAAATAAGCCGTAAAAAACACATTACTCTTAAATGAAATGAAGCAGTGTCTCACCAATACAATTATTTATTAAAGAAGTACTATTTCTTTGAATGTAAATTGATTCACGTGCACGCCTTAGTAAATGATTACGTTCGGTGTGCAGGCTTCTCCAGCTGATATTATCCTCCACGAATGACTGATGTTCATTGGTGACATGCTGATACACAGCAGAAGAAGGAGATTTGAGATGTTCTTTAATTCTCAACTTTATTGTTCTTTCTGTTTGGCCAATATATTTTTTCCGACATAGTTGACTGGTTACTTCATAAATGACAAATTTGCGGTAACATTCTCCACTTCTGGATGCAATCTGACATGCCCAACAGTCTCTTTTGCATTTTGGTCGTTCAGTTCTCTTCCTCCATCGATGGCTTAATGATGAATAGTAGTAAAGAGAAATTACCTTCAGAGATCAATCAACGCCAATTCATTGAGCGGAGGGAAATGAATTGTTTTCCATATTTTTCGAGCGCAGCGAGCGAATTTATGAGCGAGATGCGTGAGAATTAAATTTGGAAAAAGTTGGTCGAGTTCGTAAGGTAATTTCTCTATACTACTCATTCAATTCCGTGGTAATTTCCTCAAAACTTTGCGTATCTCACATTTGGTAACAATACCCAATTCTATTCACATCGAGTTCATTTAATTTAATCGAAAGTATGGGGATTTAATAAATGCGGAGTTCCACCAGGGTGACCACTTCAGGAGGACCGAAAATCGGACCATAAGTCTGTCCCACAATGACGTCACATAAATTTTAAATTTTGATGATTCGACTATATGAAATGTATACAAAGAAAAACATAGAATATCATAAAAGAAAGTTCATATGTATTCCATCATCTCATATAAAACAAATAAATGTAGGCAGTAATTCAGTTGAATGCTGCAAAACAAAAAGCAAATACGACTCCCAGTCATGTCGAGAAAGTTTTAACAATAAGCTGAATGAATCGGCAAATATCAAATTGCAGAATTAACTACATGTAGCACATTTGCAAAATAATTTAAAGAGACCATTGAATTTGAAATACCAAAACAGTAATGAATACTAGAACAGTTACTACATGTACGTCTGCTTCTTTATGGAAAGCGGAAAAATATGAAAAACAGATTGCATAATTACCCTTATTGGCCGAAGTTTTTGCTTCATCATGGCATCGGAAAGTAAGCTCACGCTTGGCGATAGAATAGACGACATCAATAAGGCGGGTCAATATTTCGCGATTTTTTTAACTGTTCCATTATGTATCATGTCATTGATACGCCTCTGTTGATCAAGTTGGTGATCGATTCTATAGTTTTTCCCGAAGCTGTTTAATTGAAGAGAGCACTTGATGTGATTAAGTGATTTTTCATGGCGTGTTAGAGAAATGGACAGCGTATTGAAATTGTCAAACCCAGTTTTAGACCATGTGATGTGGTCGCCTGAAAACAACAGGCATGGCCAACAAAGTAATTTGTTCAGCTCACTCGAACCAGTCAACCAAAATGTATCATCACATTGGGAAGAATGAAAATGCCTTACAAATTCTTTATTTTTGTCCCTGTGAATGCGCGTGTGGTGAGGTTTAGGTTAGTTCCGGGCTTCGGTCTTCCATTCGAAAATGATGTCATTTTCTTTCTCGGCTATATCTCGCCTACTAAACGGAGTCTGAAATCAAAGACGCATTTTGATCTTCAGCCATTTTAGTTTTGGGAGTCGGCGTGTACACAAGGTATAACTGTTTCACACAAACTTAATTAAGCGACGATAGGAATGGCAGTAA
>CAJQUW010010609.1:2500-17030 GCA_907163375.1 Prostheceraeus crozeri
AAAAAAAAAAAAAAAAAAAAAAAAAAAAAAAAAAAAAAAAAAAAAAAAAAAAAAAAAAAAAAAAAAAAAAAAAAAAAAAAAAAAAAAAAAAAAAAAAAAAAAAAAAATAAAAAAAAAAAAAAAAAAAAAAAAAAAAAAAAAAAAAAAAAAAAAAAAAAAAAATAAAAAAAAAAAAAAAAAAAAAAAAAAAAAAAAAAAAAAAAAAAAAAAAAAAAAAAAAAACTAAGGAAACGTTCTATAACATATTACAAAATGAAGAATTAACATCGATGCTTTTCACGACAAAATACACAAATGATATAGATGTGCATCGAGAAGTAAAATGTATCTAATAAGACCACGTCTACTGACACTCAAAGACATAAGCGAATTGTCATAGGGTAGAGTTAGGAAAGGACTAGTAATTCTCCTTCTTTGATTTTGCGTTTTGATGCAGCATTCTTCTCCGACTTGCGCTTCGTACCACTGCTGTTAAGGATTTGATCAATTATGTCATCCACGTTGGGTGGTTTTGGAATATATAGGATGGATTCCATATGCATGGAGAGAGAAGATATTTTATTATCCTTGTGTCGACCATAATATAGCCCATTCACTTTGAAAAGGATATCCCAAGTACCTTCTCCGAGCTCATCACATCTGATGGGTATTGAATGATCTCCATCCTTCTTATAGTAAGTACACCAATGTGATACCGGTAGGCAAATGTGATTACCATCCCAAATCTTTCTATAGGGAGTATCCTTGCCATCTCTCGCCTTCCACTCTTGAGCAAGAGGAGTAGGAATGTCCATATTTAATGTCACGTACTCCTCAATAATATCAAGTTGGTGGCGAATGTACGGACCACGGGGATCAAGTATGTAGTCCCCATACTGATTGCGCTTATCTTGACATCCTGGAAGGGAGCATTTCCCGTTTGGAGTACTACGCTATGATCATCCATAAGCCTGCAAGGCCTTGTTTAAATTTACGCTGTAGCGGTGTAAGGATTATGTACCTGGATGTTTCTTCCACTGGCCTCAGTTGTAGATGATCTGACCGTATGCGAACCCTTGTAACGTTTGACCGCCATTTTGTCCTACTAGTGCAGCAGATGGAGTAGATGCCTGAAAATGAAAAAAGATTGTATTAAGTTAACGATGGTTCAAGGGAGGAAGAGGGAGGGAAGTAGGCGGAATCTTACCATTTTAGTTGGATAATATGAAGAATCTAGAGAGAGAGAGAGAGAAAATGTGCGTCCGTCACTCGTGTGATTCAACGATGGAATGATTCTCACTGTGGAAGGCTCGCTATTTATATAGAAATGCTTGATTCTCATTGGATGATGATCCTCATTGGACAATAACATCAAGCTGATTCCAAATCTGAAATCCGTTTTCCAATCCGATGCTTCGTTTTGAAGCTACAGCCCAAAACGTCCCAAATTCTAACTCTGTCGTTTTTCGCCAATGTCCCCAAATCTTAAATGGCGTCTCACATCTAAACGAAGACAGATATGAACAAGCCGATTCTTTCAGTGAATTTGTCTCACTCTTAGCTTTCAAACGAGCTATGGCACGACTAAATCCGTCCACTGGAAGCCAAAATCGAAGCGAGCTGTCCAGAGGGGGGACGTCAGCGAAAATTTTTCTCTCCGATTGCGTTCAAATTCACCATACCGATGCAGAATTTCACGCTGAATCAGAGTCTGGCCTCCGTTTTCTCATCCGAGCACTCCTTCCACTCGAAACAGCCCATTTTACAACCCAACATTCAGCAGATTGCACGAAAAACATCATACACTATAGCCTGAAGACAAATCCTGGCGGTCGCCCAAGTCCACCACGACACTCTGTCGTTCCAGAGGGGGGGGGAGTCAGCGAACATTTTGTGAACGGGAACCAACCTGGCCGGCACACCACGACAGACCTCTGTCGTTCCAGAGGGGGGGCGCGCGCCGGTCGGGTTTTCGCCGTTTGCTTACTACTTACCTTTTTATTATATATATTATATATATATATATATATATATATATATATATATATATTATATATATATAAGTGAAATAAAAATCAGCCAGATTCTCAAATAATGATTTATGCCAATCGATTTCTCAGTTTCACTGATTGTCAAGGCATCTAACAAAAAAGTGAAAAGAAGATACATGCATATCTATAAAATACTCTAGGCATTCAAGGTAGGTAGAAATCTTTTTATGAACATAGCCTCCTTTCTTTCCCTTTCTATCTTGGAAGCATTAGGAGATAGCTGAAAGAAAGGGGTGGCATAGAAGTCTTCACCACATATAGCTATATGTTTGCTCACTTTGAGGAACGAGTACTGAGCATTGTAAATTTGTTGTCGGTGGACGGTAATTCGTTTTCTAAAACTGTCCCCAGTTTGGCCAATATAATATTCATGGCATTTCCGACATTGCAATTTATAAATAACATTGGACGACGTACAGGTAAGGTTCTGATTTATTTCGAAATGTTTGCTGCCAAATGGGGTTTGGAATGTAATACTTCTACCCGTAATAATGGAGTCGCAAGTTTTACAGCGACTTTCAAAATAATGACAAAGTTAATGACAAAGGAAGTCGCACACGAGATTTTGCGACTTCGCATGATGTCCTCTGTGAAAAAAGATTACGTTTCCCGAATAGATGGTGAAATGGCTGCAAAGATAAATCAGAGCCATGATCCGATAAAAGCGCAAGAACAGCTTGCTAAATGGAATTTGGACGCTGAAAAGCAAGAAAACATCAGTAAGTTAGTTTGGGAGAAGAAGTGCTCTTTCTTCCGTTCTGATGCACACCTTTTACCAATGGACGGTCCCCCTAAAAGTGTAAGAAGAAACTTTAATGAGCCCAGTTATAATACGAGGCCCAATTTTCAAAATCGCCGTAACCCAAATAACCGCTTCAGAAATTACCAAAATAGTAGAAATTATCAAAATGCAAATTATTCAAGGACTAATTATAATCGATTTAATCAACGTAATAGATATTTCAAAACAAATAATGCTAGAAATCAAAATTTTCTGAACAATAACGTCGAGCCTATAGTAAATTCCAATGAGAATTCAAATTTAACTATCATAGATATACTGTTTACGAACATGATTATAACGTACCGCAGAATATGACAAATAATTCTTTTTTATATTAGACAGTGTCTCTGTTTACAACTTATCTAATGAACATCTCAATGATGACTGCAAAATGCTTTAATCCAAGGGGAATAAGTTTGCCCCTATACCTAAAATAAATGTGAGCGAATTAGAGCTAAATTTAGATGAATTCTACAGAAGACTTCGTTTGCAAGATTACTTTCATGATTCTGATGACAAGGATGGTTACAGTATTTGCTACAATAAGTCTGACTTCCTACCCTCCAAGGGTCTCAACGTAGATTTGGATCATGTAATACAATTAATGGAAAATCAATCTAAAATCCGTTATCAGTAACACTCAGGGTGGCAGGAATACAATATGACTAAAAGAGAGTCTGATGCCTTAATCGTATTACGAAATTTGACGCATCTTCATTTTACTACAACAGACAAAGGCGGAGCGCTGGTAATTTTACAATATGACTTTTATAGTATTCGTATGAAGCAGGAACAAATGTCTGACACTAGTACTTACCAAAAGGTCACATTATATAATTGTCAATCTACTTTAAATGAAATCTTCTCTTTTTGCAAGCAAAATAATACGTGCTTGACTTCTACTGAAATAAAATATCTAACTAAGTTTCATCCTAGATTACCGTATATGTACGGGTTACCGAAACTACATAAAGAGATGAATTATTTTTCTGATATGGTTCCTGATAAATATGGCTGTATTTCGAAATCAGCTCCTCTTGATCTCAAGTTCCGTCCTATCATTTCTAGCTGCTACTCTCCGACCAGTCATCTCAGCAATTTACTTAATGAAATTTTGAAACTACTTATACCCAACATCAGCAGTCATTGCAGAGACACTTTCCAATTCTTAAACAGCTTACCAAAGACGATTGAAGATGACTTTTCGTTTATAACATTTGATGTGGTGTCTTTGTACACTAATATACCGCATGATCTCGGGTATAGAGCCATAGACTATTGGATTGAAAATTATAAAGACAGTATCCCTATCCGCTTTAAATAAGAAACATGATTTTAAATGGCCTGAAGTTTGTGCTCGAGCGGAACTATTTCTCATTTCAAGATGAAATATTTTTACAAGTGGCTGGTACTGCGATGGGCACGAAAGTCGCCCCAACGTATGCTTCGTAGGTTATGGGATTTTTGAAATACAAATGTACATGAAGCTTCGGGAAATTTACCCTAATGCAGCTTATGAGATAGAACATTCTTGGCTGCGCTATTTAGATGATTGCTGGATCATCTGGAGAAGTGAATACGGGGACTGTGATAAATTTTATAACATTATACCAACTTGCATCCATCGATCAAAATTCACGAAAAATATGGACCGCAAAAGTATGAATTTTCTGGATGTCAAAGTTATATATGATTGCGACTCAAAATCTATCCATACAGATATCTACCGTAAATTGACAGATACAATGAATTCGTACCATTCAATTCGGCCCATCCCCGTCATGTTCTCCATAACATCCCGTATAATTTGGCTAATCGTATTAAGCGTATCGTCTCCGATAAACATGTACGAGACATAAGGTATCATGAACTGAAAATGAGATTATTGAATCTACGCTATCCTAACAATCTAATTGACGATGCTATTCATAAAGCCGAATCCCATGCAACCAAAGCAAAAGATCAATCGCACAAAACTGTTATTCCTTTTATAAGAACCTACAATAAGAACAATCCTGACATTTTCAAAGAAGTGATCAAACCGTTGTCCAGTACCTTACCTTTTCTAAGATCGTTCCAAAATTGTGAGCTTAGATCAACATTCCGCCAGCCCAATCATTGATTTCCATCCTCTCCAACCAAAATAGAATGACTATTCTCGGGGTCCAGCGGTGTAATGAAAGTCGCTGTAAAACTTGCGACTCCATTATTACGGGTAGAAGTATTACATTCCAAACCCCATTTGGCAGCAAACATTTCGAAATAAATCAGAACCTACCTGTACGTCGTCCAATGTTATTTATAAATTGCAATGTCGGAAATGCCATGAATATTATATTGGCCAAACTGGGGACAGTTTTAGAAAACGAATTACCGTCCACCGACAACAAATTTACAATGCTCAGTACTCGTTCCTCAAAGTGAGCAAACATATAGCTATATGTGGTGAAGACTTCTATGCCACCCCTTTCTTTCAGCTATCTCCTAATGCTTCCAAGATAGAAAGGGAAAGAAAGGAGGCTATGTTCATAAAAAGATTTCTACCTACCTTGAATGCCTAGAGTATTTTATAGATATGCATGTATCTTCTTTTCACTTTTTTGTTAGATGCCTTGACAATCAGTGAAACTGAGAAATCGATTGGCATAAATCATTATTTGAGAATCTGGCTGATTTTTATTTCACTTATTTGGCGCCGTTTGCGTTTCCTGCTTTTTCTCCTATATATATATAGGGTGATTCAGTTCAGCCCGCCGTTACTGATGTAGGTGGTTAGTCGATATCTAAGCAAAAAATCTATGTTCATGAAGTTCAACTTATTTATCTATGTATTAAGAAGTCGATTTTTGTATATTTTAAATTGTCATTACCATTGGCACCTGCCTCATGTAAGCAGTTAAGCATTCATTCACAATTCCGAACAAATTTGATTTTTGTCGATGCAAGTTGAATTATCTTTACTTCAGTTACGAAGATAACGTTTATGCTGCATCATGTTCTATTGCATTTGATAATTGCGAATCAACAGGAAGAGCGTTCAATGAAAACACTGAGAAGAGAGAGTCACCACCTGCGAGAACCATTCGAGATTGGAGCAAACTCTGTGTTCCCGATGAACCATTCGGGTGGTCCTGTCAAGAGTCGACTTTCTAATGAAAAAGAAGCAGAAATTATTGGAAGTGTTTAGAGACAATCCATGTAGACTCCCTACTTCACAGCGGATAGTTGCGGCGCAGCTCGACGCGTCGCAATCATATGGTGCATTGAGTATTGTGCAAGAATAAAATAAAACCTTTCACATTTAGTGAAGTGCAAGAACTGTTCAAAGGATGTGGATTTTGATCCTCGGTTGAACTTCTGCCGCACTGTTTTGCTGACGAACAACGAAAATTCTAGCTTTTATCGAAAGTTTGCCTTTACTGATAAAGCTGTTCTTCATTTAAATGGCCAAGTCAATCGACAGAGTAGTTTTTATCATGCGACGGAAAACCCTAGGCCTATGTGACTTGCGATCTATGCGAGGCCTATGTGAAAACCCCTCAAATCTCCAATTGGTTTTTGGGCGATGATTACTTTTGACTATAGTATTGTGCCTGAAGTCATCGATGGGACAGCAACTACTGAAAAATAATGTGATCTTCTTCAAGAAACAGTGATTCCTTTTTTTCGGAGCAAACAGACATTGATCTACCAACAAGACGGAGCTCCAGAACAAGAACACTGCTGAACGAACAACATCTGTTTCAATACCGGCGGGCTGAACTGAATCACCCTGTATATATATATATATATATATATATATATATGAAATTTGTGAATATGGGCAGCAAATCATTATTCTTGCATGTTTCATTAAATATAATATCGCAATCAATCTTGTTAATTTTCAAATAATGATTTTCCATAGTTCTAAAAAGTTTCTTTTCTTCATTTGTTAAAAACTTCAAAATACATTTTGAAAGCCATTTCCCTGTGGGAACGCATCTTGCTAATATCAACAGATTATCTGGCGAGGTAGCGATTTGGTGGATAATTTTTTTAAAGGTTCATTTTCGTGTAAAAACTATCTCCGCATGTGAAAATGGTCATCATTTATCCAAAAACATGTGTAAAATTAAAAAACGACAGGTGGCGAAAAAGTTGCTATAATTAGCTGGTAGATATTTGTTTACTAATGCGAGCTGATTTTTCGCCAACCGGCGAAATCGTGGATATTGTAGCAACTAATTAGTGGTAAGTAGTAATGTTCGTATATTACCTTCACATGAAAATATATTGTATACTCAGTCTGATCTGATAAAAAGGGATCTTTTTTTAATTCACGAAGGCTTAAACTAAAAAAAGTATTTGTCTTCCATAAATGTCGCAGTAAATACTATGATATTGTTCAAATATTTGTCATTGTTGTAAATTATTGAATGTCAAGAGATGTTATGAAAATTGATATATGCGGATTCTCTATATTCTTATCATTATCAAAGAATGATAGTCTGCACTTATATCTTAGATAGATTAGCCATATGTGAGGGATAGTGAGGAGGTGAGGGAGAGAATAGAGCCTCGACTGTAGAGGCGGATTACTAAAGAAAACAAGAGAGAAAGTCAAAAGTAAAAGGTGACATATAGAGCGCGAATTGTCGCCGGCGAACTTCGCCAGCGAATATCCCGCAAATATGACTGAACTTTAGCATGATATTCTGCAGCTGACATTCGCCAGTTTTTCGCAAGATTCGTTCCCACAGGGTTACATGTAATTGGAATCATACCAGTACTTCGGACTGTCACGGAGTCCATCTTCAGGGTAATTGAATTTGCTGAATGTACATTGATCATATTAGGGAAAAAGCTAGGAAATATAAACCATGCATGTACAAAATTGTGAGAAGGATATCGAAAATGGAATAGAAATGGTCAACATCAAATCAAGCAATCCTGACAATTCGCCAATGGTACCACGGAACATTTTACGACCTCTGTACAACTTCGTCTCCATTCATTTGGAAAAATGATTTATACCAACAAATTAATGGTGTTTCGATGGGAAGTCCTTTGGGACCTCTTTATGCAGATTTTTATATGAGTGCACTGGAAAATAAAGTAATTCCCGAATTTCTGACAATATAGCTCTCTATAGAAGGTGTGTCGATGATTCCTTCTTGATTTTGAATAGAAATGGAGACATCACACGCATTAAACAAGAATTGGAAAGAAATTCTTGTTTGAAATTCACACACGAGAACGAATCTGAAAATGGATTGAATTTCTTGGACGTATTTGTCTGTAAAGATGGATCTAGATTGACAACATCGGTTTTTCGAAAAGCCACAAATTCTGGCGAATGTCTGAATTACGATAGTTTCGGTCCAGAGACATACAAGCGGTCTGTAGTTTTATCTTATTTACATAGAGCTTACAGCCACTGCTCGAGTTGGGCTTTATTTCATCAAGAAATATTGAGAATTACTCAAATACTTGTGAACAACGGATACCCACAGCGTTTGATAGAAGAAATGATCAAAGCTTTCCTCAAACGAAAACAGAATGTCAATGCACCCATTGATGAGAGTGAGATCATATTTTATTATAAAAGCCAATGGACATCAAGCTCAGTTGTTGAAGAAAAGCGCCTTCAAAAAATCATAGTAACAAATGTTGCCCCTACTCGCGAATGAAATAGAATCAAATTGCGAGGTGTATTATAAAATGACGCGCCTACAACACGTACTCCAAAACATCAATCCTTTCAAATCAACTGTGCACCATGTTGTGTACCAATTTCATTGCCCTTCTGACGAATGTAATGACGTCAGCTACATTGGTTATACGACAAACACACTCACATATGGATGCCAGCAACATATGTCAAACGGTTCAATAAAACCACACCTAACAACACACCAAAATATAAAACCGGGTTACAAACTAATAGAATCCAACTCAAAAGTGATCGCAAATTACCCAGTGCAGAAAGATCTGGAAATCGCCGAGGCTCTGCTCATTAAAGAGAACTCTCCTCTTCTCAATAAACAAGACCAGCGCTTGACCCATCGGTTATTAGTAATGTAGCAAAATATTTCCATTTTTATGCATGAATTAGACTAATCATTTCTATGTTAGTAGTAAGTAAAACTCCACTTCTGGATAGCGCAAGATGGCCGCCGTCGAAAAAGTCTCTGACGTCCCCCCCCTCCTGTCCGTCGAGTCGGTCGTGGTGTGCCGCCGTGTTGCTTCGAGTCTGACGTCCCCTCTGGCCGTCCGTCGTAGCGCGCGGTGATGTGCTCTCCAGGTTGGCGTGGTGTGCCGGCCAGGTTGGGAGGGTGGACTGTCGTAGCTCACCTGAAAAAATCCTAAGTGTCAGAGTGGTTTTGTATGGGTAAAATTTTGAAAATTTTCCAAAGTGTGGCATTTCGACCTGGGACCCTCACCAAAGTTTGTTTCATCAAATTTCACTGACCCCCCCCCCCACCCGACAGCAATCTTCTAACTTTGGTTCTAGTGGACGGATTTTGTCTTACAGCTACTCGTTTGAAAGAGGAGAAAAAACTGCTTGACGACATTTTTTGTTGCGAGTCAATCGGACCAGCCGTTCAAAAGTTAGAGCTGTTACAAGATTTTAGGTCGGAGCTCACCTGAAAAAATCCTAAGTGTCAGAGTGACTTTGTATGGACAAAATTTTGAAAATTTTCCAAAGTGTGGCATTCCGACCTGGGACCCTCACCAAAGTTTGTTTCATCAAATTTCACTGACCCTCTCCCTCGGGAGAGCTAGCTTCGATCTTGGCTTCCAGTGGACGGATTTTGTCGTGCAATAGCTCGTTTGAAAGCTAAGAGTGAGACAAATTCACTGAAAGAGTCGGCTTGTTCATATCTGTCTTCGTTTAGATGTGAGACGCCATTTAAGATTTTGGGACATTGGCGAAAAACGACAGAGTTAGAATTTGGGACGTTTTGGGCTGTAGCGCCAAAACGATCCATCGGATGGGAAAACGGACGCCAGATTCGGATTCAGCGTGAAATTCTACATCGGTATGGTGAATTTGAAAGCAATCGGAGAGAAAAAGTTTCGCTGACGTCCCCCCCCGGCATCGATCTTCCAACTTTGGTTCTAGAGATCGTAGAAAGTCGTGCAATAGCTCGTTTGAAAGCTAAGAGTGAGACAAATTCAGTGAAAGAAACGGCTTGTTCATATCTGTCTTCGTTTAGATGTGAGACGCCATTTAAGATTTTGGGAGATTGACGAAAAACGACAGAGTTAGAATTTCCGAAGAAACAGCTCCAGCGGGCGAATGAAGGCTCGGATTGGTAAAGGGAGGTCAGATTTGGAATCAGCTTGATGTTATTGTCCAATGAGGATCATCATCCAATGAGAATCAAGCATTTCTATATAAATAGCGAGCCTTCCACAGTGAGAATCATTCCATCGTTGAATCACACGAGTGACGGACGCACATTTTCTCTCTCTCTCTATTCTATTATCCAACTAAAATGGTAAGTCGCTACTTCCCTCCCTCTCCTCCCTTGAACGTTAACTTAATACAATCTTTTTCATTTTCAGGCATCTACTCCATCTGCTGCACTAGTAGGACAAAATGGCGGTCAAACGTTACAAGGTCCGCTACGATCAGATCATCTACAACTGAGGCCAGTGGAAGAAACAACCAAGGTACATAATCCTACACCGCTACAGCGTAAATTTAAACAAGTCTTGCGTTATGACGATCATAGCGTAGTACTTCAAACGGGAATGCTCCCTTCCAGGGATGTCAAGATAATGCACAATCAGTATGGGGACTACATACTGATCCCCGTGAGTCCGTACATTCGCCACCAACTTGATATTATTGAGGAGTACGTGACATTAAATATGGACATTCCTACTCCTCTTGCTCAAGAGTGGAAGGCGAGAGATGACAAGGATACTCCCTATAGAAAGATTTGGGATGGTAATCACATTTGCCTACCGGTATCACATTGGTGTACTTACTATAAGAAGGATGGAGATCATTCAATACCCATCAGATGTGATGAGCTCTGAGAAGGTACTTGGGATATCCTTTTCAAAGTGAATGGGCTATATTATGGTCGGCACAAGGATAATAAAATATCTTCTCTCTCCATGCATATGGAATCCATCCTATATATTCCAAAACCACCCAACGTGGACGACATAATTGATCAAATCCTTAATAGCAGTGGTACGAAGCGCAAGTCGGAGAAGAATGCTGCATCAAAACGCAAATCAAAGAAGGAGAATTACTAGTCCTTTCCTAACTCTACCCTATGACAATTCGCTTATGTGCTTTGAGTGTCGTAGACGTGGTCTTATTAGATACATTTTACTTCTTCGTTGCCATCATATCATTTGTGTATTTTGTCGTGAAAAGCATCGATGTAATTCTTCATTTTGTAATATGTTATAGAACGTTTCCTTAGATGTGTAATTTCCGTTTTAGGCTTCTATCATCATTTTTATGGATTGTGAGGGTGAACCTGTACAGGAGCTCAGTGCTATTGCTATGAACAATTGGACATATCAGATTGTTAGTGTCTATCATCAACATGCCAACTGCGATCCCAATGTTGATCAATGGGCGAGAAAACACATTCATGGACTTAATCTTAAATATTTGCAAGACTATGGCTTTTCTTGTGAGAGTGCTCTCTTCTTATTACTTTAAACGATGGTTAGCTGCTTTCAATGTTATACGCATCTTTTGTAATAATCCTGGTAAGGAGAGGAAAGTATTTCCCAATCTAATCATTGATGATATTTTGCTCCCGCCTTGGGATAGTAGAGTGAATCAACATTATCATGAAGTCACGAAACGTTTTAAGGATTTGTGTGTTCCTATTTTGTCTATTCGTTGTAGTAGCTACGTTCATAACCAATGCTTCTTTCCTCCTTACCTCAACACTGCCAAAGTCCTGTATGGTTATCATTGCTCGCTAGTAATGGGCAAAAGACTGTTCCAGGACACCTAAAATTCAAAAAAATAGTATCTTTAAAAACGACATAAATTCATGAATTTGAACCCTTTTTCAGGTTTTTAAGACCTAAATACATGAATTTAGTCCATTCAAAAAGTACCATTTTTTCAAAAATGGTACTTTTTAAAAACGACATAAATTCATGTATTTGAACCCTTTTTCAGGTTATGAAGACCTAAATTCACAAATTTGGGCGTTTTTAAAAATACCCAATTTTCAAATTTTTCAAAATCTCAAATTTGAGAATTACAATTTTCACCGCTTAAATCATGACCGTTCCAGGACACCGAAAAAATCATAAAAGTTGAGAATTTCAAATTTGAGAATTACAATTTTCACCCCCAAAATCATGACCGTTCCAGGACACCGAAAAAATCATAAAAGTTAAGAATCTCAAAAGTTGTGAATTACAATTTTCACCCCCAAAATCATGACCGTATCCATTGACACTCGAAAATTAGTATTTTTAAAAACGTCCTTTTAAATCCAATTTTTCAGGTTTTTATAAAATATATCATGTGACTAAAAATTAATTCATTAAAAATGGAAAAACAAAGTGGATGAAAACACACAAAGTGGAAGGAACTTCAAAATGGAAGGAAACCTCAATAATATAACCTTCGTTATCAATATGAACGTAGTTCTACTTTAAATGGACATTGAAAAGATTACACATTGAAAAAATGAATAAAGAAAAACACAAAGATAGAGTATAAGGTATATGGAAAGAATACAGGAATCTCAATTATTAATTAAGATTAGAGCATTATAAAAAATTAAAGAAAAGAGATTGGACTAAAGTTAAGAATGTAAACACAAGGAATTGGCATATTCGTTAGACAATAAGTTTAGGTGCTTTAACAATTCGTTAATTTCTTCAGGTGTTTTAGTAATTCCAGTAAGTTGCTACAGCTTTTAACCAGGTAATCGGTGGTGTTTTTGGCAACTTCACTTGTTACAATGTTAGATAAATCTTTAATAAACTAAGAAACGAAAATCATTAAAAACTAAGCATTTACATATTAAAGACGTCTATGAAAAACTACATTACTACTTGTCCAGTAGAGTATGGTTGATGATAAATGTTATTTAACTGTTAGATGAGAAATTGACAAAATTTGAATCATAATAGCTAATGAAGTAAATCAAATATCATTTCAATCACAGACCGAAAAAAGATTAGTGAAATGATAAAAATAAAAAGGATGGCAAAAAATTTCTAGTGATGCCTAAAATTATCCTAATGAAGAAAATGACAGATTTTTTTTAGAAGAGCTAAAAACTTTAAAAGCGAAAATTTAAGCAAAACATTTATTGAACAAAACTTTTATTAAACAAAACTTAAAAACGAGAAAAACTATTAAACGATAAAGATGATCAAAACAACAAAGCAATAAAAAAATAATTTGTTCAGTAAAATGTTTTTGCTGTATTCCAATGTTACCACAAAATTCAAATATTATATTTTAAAAAATGGATAAAATTAGAGCTGATAATTTTAAAAGAATAAAACAATTAGAAGAGTTAATAAAAACCAAAGAATATTATGAAAGAAAAAATCATCTTCAACAAAGAATGAAAAAAAGCTGGTAATCATCTGAATATGTTTGAAAAAATGCAGCTAAACCGAAGGCAAAGTAAAAACGGGATTTTTGAAAAAAACTAATGAAAACATATAAAACTCTTTGAAAAAGAAAGTACAAATAACTGATAAACAAATTGATATAGACAGATCAGAGCACAAAACTAATATTATATGACTATGGGAGATTACTTAGATCAAAAACCTAAAAAAAATTTACCAAAATCTAAGCAATATGACATATCTATTTCATAATATAGATAGGAAAAACAATACCTAGATTTTATCTACGGACAAAAAGAAATATTTCCACAACCGTTCGAGGTCTAAATTTTCACAGATTAAAACTCCTTTAATTAAGATAGAAATTTTTGTTAAACTTTTAAGAGGAGCAGATTTAAATAATAATGCAGTAGAAGAATCTCATAAAATATAAAGCTATGTTAAGACAGAGTTGGGTGCAGTAAAATCACTTAGACTTTTAAAACAAAAGAAAAATTTATAATCAAAGGGAAGTTAAAGTAGGGAAAGGTTTTATCTGAAAAAACAGAAACTGAAAACAACTGTATTTTTACAGATGAAATCCACAAGAATTAACTAAATAGATTAAAAATTTAAAATATCTGCAATAAAAAGAAGGACATAAATCTAGTTTCAAATTGAAATTCATGCTATATTGAAAAGACTGTTAAAAAGAAGATTCAAAAATGAAGAGGAAAATAAAAGTAAAGACCGGACAACTTCTGAAAGTCCACCAGGGCTTCGCCCCGTAGCTGAAATAAGTTGTTGATTTTTTTTAATTTTTATAAAAAAAAAAATATTCATAAAAAAATATTAAATTAATTTTTTTTAGAATTAAAAAATTTGTTCATCGATTAGACAAAATTACAAATAAATCATTAAGAAATTTGGAACAGAGATTTTGTGTTTCAATTCAAAATTTTAGTACGACGTTAAAAATTATAACAACTACTTCATCACACACTTGTAATTTAGAACCCATACTACAATTGGAACAAAATAAAAATTATCAAATTGCATTGACCTAGTTTCTCTACAATACCACAATTCAAAATCTGTTAACAAGATGTGAAAGAACAAAATAGATATACTACGAAAAAGGCAAAACATGGAAAATACTAACTTT
>CAJQUW010010612.1:0-38316 GCA_907163375.1 Prostheceraeus crozeri
TCAAGTGAGAGCGGTGGCACCTCCTAAGCAGACGGCCAGTCTCACAAGGTGGTGATTAGCAGGCCTTCAAGTGAGAGCGGTGGTACTTCCCCAGCAGGCGGCCAGACTCACATGGTGGTGGTTAGCAAGCCTTCAAGTGAGAGCGGTGGCACCTCCGAAGCAGGCGGCCAGTCTCACAAGGTTGTGGTTCAATTATTTTCATTGCAGTGTAAGTGAAATTTGTCACTCGTGAGAAACGGCACATGTTTTAGCATTACAATGCCATCGTACACAGTGTAAGTTTATTCTGCATGTGATGATGCTGAAGACTTGTTTCTCAGACCGTTTGGACATGAAAACGGACTCTCACTGTTATAGTTTGGTCACATGATTGTTCATTCTGCCAAGAATCATGAATTACGCCGGAAGCTGGACAGTAGGCGTATCCGAATGATGCATAAATGTCAGCATGATGTCAGTTGCAGGCTGGAAAGGAAGGAACCTTGTTCACAAGATTCTGGTGACCTGCCTTGAACACCGGTAACGAGTACTGCAGTGAATCTTTTTTTCAATGACTTTTCATTCTATTTTTTAAAGTGCGCATCTACTATTTAAAGGAACAACAAAAGTTGGGTTAAAGCATGAATGCACATTCCTGAAACTGCACGACGCTTGAAAGTGCTTTCTCAGTAGAAGTGACGTAAGAGGTTGTTTGATAGGACTTCATTTTTCATACTGCATACTCAATAGCTCATTGAAAGTTTTTCACCCTCTAAAACGTTAAATACTACATGGAAATCTCAAGAAATACCGTTAATATCTACAATTCTAATTGTCATAGATCATGGACTCCTCGTGTCATATATCTAGGAGTCCATGTATATCATAGAAATTAACAATAACATAGAAAGCACTTAGAATAGAAATTGCATGAAAATTATGGCACACGCCGGGGGAACTTAGTTGGGGCAAAATGCAACTTGTGCGATCTGGCTTCCATGTTTTTTGATTGGCATTTATATTTATCAAGTCAATTTGTGATCTGCATTGTTGGTCCTTGTCCAAAGACCATGTACACAAAAGCAATAGTGAATTTACAAAATGCTGCGCCGACAGGATGACAAAGAAGGAAATCCTTTTGAACGTTCTGTACGTTCATCATTGTGAAATATCGCTCCGATAATCTATCAATAGTATAATCAGACTCTTATGCAACTTGTAATGTCGATTTACAGAACATGCATAACTCCAGCTTGAAATCAGAGGCCAAGAAATCTTGCAGTATTCATTTTACTTTAAAGGGTTCACCTGTTCAGTAATTTGAGTAATTGTCAAAATCTCTACATGCATATCATCAAACTATATCATATAAGTCATTCAATGATTAATTGAAGAGTTCCAGCGACATTCTATTTATCTGAGAAATGATTGTCGGTAAAGAAGCTCTCAGTGTGTTTATTCCAGAAAAGCGCTAGGTTTCTTAACCACTTGACGGGGAAATAATCCAATAATTAGAAATTTTATCTGTGAATTCTTGAGATGCTCTTCCAACCAGTACAGCGACCACTTTCAATTGCGACTCTGTGAACCAAATTTCAATTCGTAAGCGAGTGTTGAAAATTTGTGCAATAGTTGTCAATGACAGGCACAAATAGACACAGTATATTAATCCATGGAATAGTAGCCTATTTCACATGAAACAATGCCGCCATCTCACTTGCAATTCTCTTCATGAAATCCTGTGATTTGCTGTCAACAACTTCCGCAACCAACATGACAAATAGTTTGACTATGATACAATGTCTTAGATCGAATCTGATCTACAAACCATAGATTTTTCCATGTGCCATCATTGTACATAGGGAAGATATCAAACTTCCATTCTAGTGTACTATTATCCACTTCTATGATGCATATAGATACTGCCATGGATATGCTGCGGATCCGTTGAAATATAGCAGAGGAATATTGTCATAGTTTAGAGGACAATAAAGTATACCAGACTATTGCATAGTTGTAGAATCGTATTTCAGAATCCCTTCTACAGCCCTTCTAAAATTCAAAGATAAAAAGTTCAATGAAAGGAGAAAAGAAAAAGAACTTTCGGATCGCAAGAGAAGTGCTCTCGCGTTCGATCTCATGAGAGTCACTGAGAGGCGCTCAAATAGTATGGGCAACGTGTTGTTGGTCTTCAGTCCGAATTTCATGGACAGCCTCACCGAAACTGGCGACAAAAAATCATTGGCGATCTTACCCCATGACCCGTATGTTGATACGACAATGGGAGCACAATGCCACCCCAAAACAAGACACTTTTCGGTATTGCTATCGATTTTTTTATACTCAGCATCGGTAACTGCGATATCAGGGTTGGTGCTCGCTGCGGTTAAATTAGCTTTATTCAGCGGATGCACAACCGTAATGTTGAGTGCTGATGTTTGACCCAGATGCCAGGACGGAAGCAAAATATCTGCTGGGAGGCGCTGGTCACTACTATTCCCTCCTCCTTGTTCAAGCTTTGGAGATAAATGACTTCTCCGACAAAACTCAAAAATGCAATCTCTCAATGCATTGTGACGACCTGGGCCGTACTTGCATGTCAGTGCATGATGACAATTGATCAAGGACTGTTCTTTTGTTTGATGGACAAGTGGGGCAGGTGGATACATCTAAAAATATATCTAATCCCAGCCACCATTTCAACAGAACTTGCATCTCATTTGTATTGATATGTAGGCCGAGGCCAACGGAAGGCATCGCACGGAGCCAGCTGGAAGCATTTGGTGAACTCACAGAAAGAAGTCTGTATTGATGTGCTGGTGATACACTGTCCATTAAAATGTCAAAGTCGGACTCTTCAATTGCCTGTGAGATATTATTGGATAAAGTTTGCTCAGTGTTCACACACAACGATGATGCGATGTATACAGCAGCAGGATGCCACGAAAGAGAACGCCGGCCAAGTCCACCAAATCGCATTCCAAGCTGGGCTTGTAACCGCGATTGTTGGTTAAGCTCAATTCCGGCAGACTCTTCTAAGCATCGTCGAACGTCGTTGTCGAATACTTTGAAACAATGTACAGTTTTTCTGGAGGTGCAGTTTCTAAGTAATAGCAGCGATGTTTGTGGATCTTTTAATTGTGGTAGTTTATGTAGAGGCATCCTGACATTTTTGATGCATTTCATAATGAAAAAAAGTGCAGAAGCTAGCATCTCCGATTGGCGCACCTAGAATTTCAGAATTTGGCAAGTGAGATTTTGAATATCTTCAGAAAACATTTCAAGGTTTGAGGCTGAGAATTATTTCGCACTTTCTGTTAATTGGACCTTAGACCATCCTTGACGAATCGTCTTCATTAAACATTCAGTTTCTTAAGGAATATTCTCTCTGGTGGCACAGAAAACCCCATCATCCAAATACCATGAGTGAAAATGAAAGCTGAGGTACATTTTCAACAATGGATGAAAATGAGACGGTTTAGTCTATGGGAAAATAGAAACGGGCCTAAGGGATCTCCTTGTGAAACACCGCGAGCAGATAAAAATTGATCAGGGAGCGTGATACAGTTGAGGATGCTGGCCGAACTCGTGCGCATTAGATAGGTAGGAGATCTGGGAAAATGTTTGGAGTCAATCATCGAAACATGAATTCGTCTGGAAACAGGAATTGAATGCGTTCTTATAAATCAAGATTTTCAGTATTGCAAAGACATCATCATTCAATTGATTTGATCATTTCTTTCATTTATGAAGCACTTTTTTCAGTTCCCGCTTGAGGACTGCTACGCCAAGCTGCCAAGGTGGACATAAATTCTTTTGCCGGATCTTTGTAGAGGTTACAGATGCACTACTTGCCAATCGTTCGAAATCACATTCCCATACAGCAATGTGTCGAATATCTCTGGAGATAGGACCGCAAGCTGTGCTTTAGGAAAAGATTTCAGGACAGCCTCAATGTTTCATTATTCAACTTGAACAGCTCAAGAATTCAACATATTCGCGGATTGTTGCTTTTTACTTGTTCGATTATTCCACGACGTTGAATATAGTATATGGATGTCATCTTTGCTGCATTCCGTAGTTCATGTGCTTTCCTTCTTTCCATTGTTTGCAAGAATTTAAGTAGCATTCAGGTAGGCGATGACCTTTACGGGCACGTTTCTGTGATAGGTAGCACGGATTTCGGAAGCATACTAGCCATCTTCCAGGTGAACTCACAATGTCAATTAAGCATCTGAAAGAATCTGAGGAAAGAATAAAGCGAGCCTTGTATGGTTAGCTTTTAGAGTAGGTGTTTTTTGGGACATGATTTCACTCCAAAAGATGGCAAGGGCTCAGCATGTCTGAGTTTATCTCTTGGAAGCTAATATATGTCAATTGATGGCGAAAGAAGTGTTCGAAATAGTATTAAAAACACACTTTTTCATTGTGGTTTATTTACTGAGAAATTGAAAACAAGCGGTTACATGAGCATATGTACTTTGTTTTCATTGAGCCCTGCAGGTTGGAATTGTACACGAATAAAGCCTGTACCATGTCTCTCAAGATGATGGCTCAACATTGAAGGTGCCAAACGCTCTAATAGTCTTTCACAATGGACAAGGCACACCAGTAACATCTTTGAAACTGCTGCAAGAACATTTATGTGATATGCTAAAATTTGCTCCCGAGAAATAATCTTGGCTGAGGGATTCTATCGCGGATATCTATGCGTCCCTAATAATCTGGCATACTTTATAAGGGATAAGAGAATAGCTATACGAAATCTCTCTGACCCCATAAGCTCGTGGGATGTTATTTGTATATATCCCTCCGGGATTTCATCCAAATCATTTCCTCTCTCTATATCCCAGAGATTCGCATCAGCCATCCATCTTTCCCGTTACATAATGCAGATTAATCCGAGGGACGCGCCAGAACATCAGAATTCGTAATATTCCTAGCAGTGGAGGATAACTTTCTGTCCACATTGGATCAAAACTTTCCAAGACTACAAAGCTGTATGGTTAGTCAACATCAGATGATGGTTGAAAGCAGGCCGCAACTCTATAACGTGAACAGAATGGTAATTAAAAGTGAATAGGGAGTACTTATGCTTCTTTCGATTTGCTGAGGTTTGTACTTTCACAAGTTTCAACTGCATTTAAAAGAAATGGTGGCTGAGTAAGAAATGGAGATTGCTCAATAATGTGAATTTCATTAATGGATAAGCAACTAAGACCCATTTCTAGCGAAAATGACAGAGATCAAATTTGTGAATATCTTCATCCGCAATGCTAATCTTCATGGATAAGGATAATAAGATATTTATCAAGCATGGACATATACCAACATCTCAGCTTCAAGTAATTGATTCAACAACACATTGATGCGATGTTCAAATTCTAATCAAAATTGGTGTTACGATGATGGTGGGATGGCTGATATTATGCATGAAATTTATCAGAGGACGATATCATGTGCATAAAAAATGCTTCTCCCTGTGACTGAGAGACAAATCCTCCGACGAATCTCATGCCTGATGTAATTTTGCAATGAAGTCACAGGGATCACAGAACACTAATAAATGTTTCATCTACGCACTTGAATGTATTGAATCCATGCTTTACATCAACACCCAATAGACAGTGGGTGGATCCAAATGTCGAGTACCAATGGAAACGTAAAAAATCCACAAATGATCTCATTCTTTGGTCCAAGGATAAAGAAATTTGCATTGCGATTCGTTTTAGCCATTACATTAGTACCCACAACGACAATGCTGAATTCAATGTGATTGATGAATCACTGAAACATCTGTGGTAGCGGACATATATTGGGTATTTTCCTTCCATTGGAATTGCATGGCATTTAACTTTCTATTGTATCATTAATTTCTATGTTTATAGCTGTGAAAATCATTTTGATGATCTAACTGTTATGGAGTTCCGTAGAGAATTTTGTTTGACGACGTTCTATGATGATCAAGGAAAGATTGTGATTGACATGTCTATGATTATCAACAGTATTTGAATAGAAATGGTGAAAATATCTATTCGCAGATCCAGTCTATACTAAAGCAGGACAAGAGCACTCATAATTGGCACAGTGATTACTGTCCTTTCCCAGTGCTATGGAGTGAATATATATCTCCCTGCGCGGGCAATAATTCTGCATTACAGGGTCAAATAATGCGAGTATGGAATCTCTACATACATGCAGGGATGACAACCTAAAGACTGGTGCTTCTTGAATTCGAAAAATGCAATAAAAGAGGATACTTCGATACTTTTTGTGTATTGTAACTCCTAGGTTCGCATAATTGATTGATATTCAAGATGTCTGTAACCCTCCCAGCGCCGCGACACGATTACTCTTACTCCTTGACAGGCTGTGTGGTCCACAGTTCGTGTGATGTAATGAATAGTTATGAATTCTCCTGTCACGGATCGCAGGTCATGACCGTCATCACAATTATATAATGGTAATCAGTCATCAGCTGGCGCAATGTGATGCGAATTTTCCTGAGTGGATCGTTTTCATTCATTGTTAATAACGATAGCTGTATCAGTGATGTTCCAGTGTAGAATGAAATGAAGTATGAATGGCGTGTGACAAGGCTTGTTTGAGGACAAACTCTTTCTAGCTTAATTTGCGCATTTTTCATAGCGAATTTCTTGGGAGTGGTTATCACTCCATGATTTGATGATGAATTCCTTGTCTAGAAAAGTGATCACATCCAAAGATAAGGAAGACAGACACTCCGGAAAATGCCATTCACAACAGCTAAGATTTAAGAAAGTATTTTGTCAGCTGACATTGAAGAGCTTCAAACTGATATCAACGATAAGTTAATCTACAGTTGATATTGCAGTTGACCTGTCCGAGGCTTACTAACTTCAGTGTTTCAAGTATGACAGTGTGTATGAAATACTCGTTCATGCAAATCGTCTCGGAATCATGTGTCATACCAAGAAAGCGGGCGCTCATCTCTCTCTAGTAGAAACTGCTTGTAGTCGCGCTACGTTTTGTTAGACTTTTCACAACGACATTTGCTGTGTTACGAATCAATTTCCCTGGTGAAAATGTAGAAATGTAATATTTTGGGAAGACGCTTAGCCCTAGAGATGTTGTGACAGATTTTATTTTCGGATGCCCTTCCTGCCGGACGTCCAAGTGACTCTAACCTCTAGCCCTTTAGACCAAAAGGTCCCTGGTCAAGCAGTTAAACCACTGTGCCATCGGAGAACTAATACCGTAAGCTTTGTAGTTGTGATTGGAGTTTGTTTTATCTATTCTATATTAGTTGCCAGCAGTATCTATGTTCAATTAATTTCGTGGCCAGTGTATTCAACATCAGTACTTGGTCTCCTGGAGACTTTTTTTTCGCGGCCTTTTATCACGTGGATTACCACCTGTTACCAGATGAAACATGCAAGCTACATCAGTCCTTACCACAGAATTAGATTGTTTAATCGCATCACTTTGCTAGAAGTGCAAACTGATTCAAACAGATGGCACATGCAGGAACTTAATAAGTGGGCAAAAAGAAAGTTTTAATAATACCTTGCAGAGATAGGAAAAATAGTCGTGTGTCGCTTGCGGATTGCTCTGAATTCCTTCAAAATGCTCCGATCGCCACGACTCTCGATAATGTTGGGCCCTCCGATCATTTTTAAAAAAGTTAGCAGGCGCATGAAAAAACGTTCACAAACTTCTCTGTAGAACTTGACATCGTCTGTCTCTTTGCTGTGTGATCCGGTTGATAAGAGTCACTGAAACTTTGCACAATTTGGCGTGTTTAATGTTGAACTGGCTGCTCATTGTTCGATTGCTATGGTATTTAGTCAAGAGATTGTGTCATTTCAATAGCGTTACATGTTCCAATGCTTCCCTTCTAGTCAAACGGAAGAAGAGACGGCCTGTCTAATTCTGTAGTCCTTACAGTATCAATTCATATCGAAGACTATTACTGTCGTCATGCCGTCGACCAAAAAAAAAACATAACAAAAAAGAAGGGTAAGGAAGGGAAAAATAAAGTTTTGGGAAGTCATGAATGACAAGCAGCAAAATTCACAAGAAAAATTTACAAATAATGTCGCATGATGAAATTGAATAAATAAAGCAATCAAACAAGACTTGACAGAGAAAGGAATGTTTCCTTTTGCAATCAAATGGCTGGATGTCTGTAGGAAAATGCTCAGGAATCTAACAAAAGTGATGGCAGCCAACGGAGGAACATGATTATATCTGTACTCGTAATCGAGAACGCACACCCTTGAATTTCTGCAAATCCGTTATTAAAATAGTAAAGAAAAAACTAAGCTTTTACTCGACGTTTCGGTCCACCACCCTTCTTCATAGAGTTTAAAACAGGCCATATGACATGGCACTCTGGACCATATATAGTAGTAAAAGCGGAATAAAGGCACCTATAATGGCGCGACCTGTGTTCTCCTAACAAGTCAGCAAGCTCATGACGACGAGTCATAGATGGCCATCTGTCCTGAATCATGCGCCTTCTAACCAAAGCAGTGTTCAACCGAACTTCGCGCTCTCTGAAGGATATTCACATCGAAATCATCCAAAGGTCAAACAGCAGTACACTCACGAAGATGCACAACTAATGCACACTTCCAGTCCTTATTCAAATACTACTCAATAACTCCGCTTATGTTCATGATACCGTACTTTTGAAAGATCTTGAAGTTTTAACCTATAAACAAGCATACAAATCCAGACATTTACACTCATAGACAACATTGAACTATTACAATTTATTTTTTCAGGCAAACGATCACAAAGGTTGCAGTTGTATATGTTTTTTATTTTATATGTTAATTGCGACTATTTAGACAACTGGCCCAATTAGTCCTGGTCGTATTAACAAGACGGCCATAATGAGATTAAATTTGCGAATCAGAGAATTAATTTTTCTGTTTAAGCTATCGTTAACGAAAGGCATAGATAAATTCATATCTTCACTTGCATTGGAATGACGCTTCCTATTCTTCGATTTCCGTTTAAAATCTTTTTTTTGAAACCGTTTTTCTTAAGTTTTTGTTTAGCAGTATGAATCTAACAGAATCTAACATTGGTAAAAGAAAAGCCAGCCACGACAAACGTTAAGCACGAAAGAAGGAGGAAAAGCCAACAAGAGATAATATGGCACTGAACGGGACCGCAGAAGATGGAGGTCGTCTATCCCCCGTACAAATGTGCAGCTATGTTATTGTGTTTAGTTTCTAGTTTTTGCCTGAATGGATTGTTTTGTAAATCATCTCTATAATTTCTCTTTTTCTCTCTCAGAAGGCAATCACTTAAATCTGCTTGATGGATTTCTGCTTGTTTATTCCAAAAGCTTTCTGATAGTTTTCTATAAAATTAGATAGTGCGGCATGCCTGGCAACTCCCAAGCTAAATTTGGCAACCTCCTGGTGGGAGCGGTGGCCTCCTCGCGAGCAGACAGGACTCGACCCTTGGACCTTCTGCAATCTCGCCCCTCTCGCCCAATGGCCAAACGCACATCTCAGACTCGACCGCACTCCGCTCTCGCCTGCAGACATCTACGCACCGCAAACTCGCTCGCATTTTCAACTATACTTACAGCTAACACCCCATCTCACGCACTACCGCTCACCTCTTCTCCCCGCCCCCACCAGCCCCTCCGCCCAATTCCTGCAATCTCGCCAAAAGCAAAACCCTCGCAGAACGCGTCCGCCGTCTCACCATCGCAATCTCCTTAGAATATCTCGGCCGTAAAACCAGCAGAACTGCCATCTCGCAATGGCCGCCAATTACGCACTCTTCCCTATCGCATCTGGCCTGCAAATAGAATAAGCACCAAGCGTAATGCGCTCGCTCTGCAATTCGCCAACAATCTCGCCTACCAAAGACGCACTCTCGCCCACCACATCTCGCTCCCCCGCCAACTCGCCTCGCCTCCCTTACCACAGAAGTGCGGGGCCTTAATCAAATGCGCTATCCTGCCACACAGACCCGTCATCTATTTAAAAACTTTAAAAAGTTGTTTATCGTTTGAACTGATATGGACTTTGTTTTCTTTCAGGTGCTACTGGGTTCCACATTCCTTGCCTTTATCGCTCCATGCGCTTGCCATCATCCGTCCTCTCCGCGATGTCTATGGACATGAATTTAGCGGTCAAAATCAAAGAATATTATCATCGTTTTCACACCGGCAGTTGTTTGGTTTCAAATCGTGCATTGGCATCACAAATCAAAGAGATAAGCTACAAGAATGAGGAGACCTGTGCTCAAATGAACTTTGCCAATTTTTAACAGTATTCTTCTAAATGTGGATGTATGATGGTGTAAGATTGTTATTGATTTCCTTCATGCATTTTGATTGTATATATAAAAAGCTGCATTCGTGTTTGCCATTGTTACCTTGATGCAGTTACGGAAATTTGGAAGTTTTTTAGAGGTTTCAGAATGAATAACAATCATTTTACTGATGTTTTTTGAGAATATATTCGATTGATCCTTTGCAAGCGGATGTTTTCTTAATCTGTCACGCATTGAGGACTACTCCATTTTTAGGAATGAGAATGAGGAAAACAACTGCTGAGTCGTGTTGAGTCATTCGGCGAAGGCCGTTCGTGTCTACAGTAATCAACTAGCTAACTATTGGTCCAACATTTGGGCGTTTTCGGTTGAAATGCAAAGTTCAAATAATCCCGAATAGTCATTCACACTGTCGTCCTCTTTTGTTGAACCCCTATTTCGTAGATGGCGACATAACAGACGATTCGGCAAGTGAACGTTGTTCTTTTATCCTTTGGTGTAGAGGTCTGATGGAGCTGCATTGACCCATGTATGTGGAAGCAGTTAAGAGACACTCCCCCAATCGTGATAACACTAGTGTTTCTTTAGTTGAACTGGGCAGTTATTCAATGCGCAACAACAAAATGTAAAGTGTGTTTTAGTGATACTTAAATGAAATGCCCGTCGAAATTTCACTAACATTTATAGAGTCGACTTAAGCGATTTTGTGGCCATATCCGGTAATATCCGATTAAAAATGATGAAATTCACCTCTGCTTTCCGCGGAATAAAAATTTATGGAGTTGGCCTAACGGTTCGAATACCAATAATAGAGCTGAAATATTCATGGGCAAATTCCTTATACAGATTTTTGAATTTTCAAAAACATTTGGATACTGTTATGTCCGGGAATGAATTATGCGCACCATTATAAGAAAGAGTCCTATATTTACAAAAGGCAGAAGAACTTTCACCTGAGCATGCCGTGTTAATTAAATTAGTTCTTGTCTGGGAAATAATAAAAAGGGATTCCATTGACTTCGTTATGCGTTGTTTCTTATCAGAAGTCCACATGAATGGTCCACTATCGATGATTTTGGATTGTTGGTTTGTGGATGTGTTGTACTTTACATGTTGGTAAAGATGCAAATGAACGAGTTATTAGAATCTTCATATACGAGATCTTATAGTGTTCATATCAGTTTATCGCCGATATAAACTTTTATTGCAAATGGTACATACAGAGGTGGCAAATATACATACATTGTTCCAAAACAACGTCACTCTTAACAAAATTTTTTACTCTTTTTCTAAAGTGATTTTTGATATGTTACTAACAATAATGACGTTTCCTTACTTTGGTAAAATTGTGGCTCATGTCCGAAACTTTCTCCCATCACAATAGAATTTTCAAAAATGTCTGCTTCCTTGCCTGTGGTCCTAATTAATAAAAGTGGGTACTCTTTTTCCTAAGCTCGCTCCTGACGATATAGTCCAACAGCATCAGAAATTTAAAATAATTGCTGCCGTAAATAAACGATCCTGCTTATATCTGATTGAAAAAAATACATGCGATTATTATGCTTATTAGATATATTAGATTATCATACATAAGATTATTATTATGCTTTTTATCTGATGGTGAAGATGAAGAAATAATGTTAGCAGAGTTTATTAGAAAATCCATTTCACTTTTGGGATATTTCAGGCACACTAACTCAGGCGATTTTCCAGTAGTGTGTTGAAAGGCATTCAATGAATGCCCGTCGAAGTTACATTAACTTGCCAATTGCAAATTTCGGTAGAAAGACAGAATCTCAAGTTATAGGCTATCTATATAGCTGCTCATCAAAATTGATTGATTCATATCAGCAATTCAATGTTTTTGTCATTAATGTCAATTATTGAGTAGGCCTATTGTCCATACGCCTGGCTATGTTATTGTTTGATATTGCAGAATTGAATGGATAGAACAGTAATAGTCTGGTCAAACCAAGGAAAAAAAAAATCAGTGTTGTAAGTTGTATTAAGTTTTTTTGTCGCCTTTTTTGTCCACCAAATCAACAAAAATTCTCGAAAATTTGTTTTTTTTTGCTCCTGACAATTGTATTTGGTTCTTGCAAGATACATTATGTGTGCTAAACCACAATATATTTGCTATTAGGACATCTGCAGCCCAGTTTCTGATATGAGGGTGTCGATGTGATAACCGAAAGTTAATATATGTCTTTATATGCATGTTTTTATTTCAATAGTCTGCTGAGGACATGTAGTGATGAAAATTTTCCGTGGAAAATTATGGAAAAAATTGGAAAATTTTTAAAGTTTTTATTTTTTGATAGACCCTATAATTTGAGCGCTTCCACTGCCGAGGCAGCTGCGTACCAATAAATTGGGTCTAAAACTCTTGATTTCATATCATTATTTCGATTAAAGCGATCGTAGCAATACGAGTTCCGTCCGCGGATTTTTGAACATTCCTTTGCCACCAGTGGTTTGTACTAAATTGTTAGCATTTCTAATTATCCACACAACCACATAACCGTTTGGGATAACGATGAATCTTTCGTGTGTTTGATGAACTAAGTGATGAAGTATAATGCACACCGATCCACGCAGCATTCATGGGCGACCATATTGGAAGATATAAAGAACTAGTAAACTTGTGAAGATATTTGGAAATTAAAGAATATTCTGTGAGAGTAAAAAGAATTATCAATGATACTCGTAGCTTCAAACTTCTGGCGCATTTGGTCCGATATGCTTCGTTGAGGATACACATCCTCCATTGTCTAATTCAGAATCAAAGTGTTTAACTTTGGTTCAGATGGTTCAGAATAGTTCCAAATCGAATTTCAAGATCCTGCCCAAATGAATTTCAGATATGATCTAGATGAGTTGGAGATCTCCTGTTGAATTAAAGATCTTTTCAAAGTTGAGCTTGTGACAGATATCTGAAATTCAGCTAGAGAAATCTGAAATCCATCTAATGTCTGAAATTCATTTGGAAAGATCTGAAATAGACATGGAAAAGGTGCAGTTTGTGCCAAAAGTTAACATACAGGGATGATAGAGAAGTTTTCGGTCTTTGAATATTACATAGTCTTTTCAAACGACTATAATAAGTCTCCAAAACAAAGGAAAACACATCAATCACCAAAAAATAAATAATAATAATAATTTTCCAGAAATTTTTGAAAAAATTGGAAAATTTTCCATTTGCATCACTAAAGACATGTAGGGCTACTCGCAATTTGACATCTCGTAGCATTCATGATGAATTCATAAGCTGACAATCTAGACCTCAGGTGCAATGTAGGCAGGCCTAAATAGCCTGCAATAGACACGATTCAAAATTCGAAACTTTTTCCACAGCTATATACGGTCATTCTGATTTCAATAACCAAGACCATCATAACTGAAAGCAGCATGAGATGTTATTTTAACCTGCATAACTTAATGGTTATTACTCTATATTCACATCAACAACATGATTAATTGGAGTAGGACCGCTTGAAATAATTAACCAGATTAAGTATGAACTTGTCAAATAGAACTAGAGAGAACACAACTGTTGGAGCACTGTGGTTTCTCAGGGGGGGGGAGAGAGGGGGGGATATCCTTACAGTAGAATTTAATGCTGGCAGGCATGCAATGTATTAAATGCTTGATTAATGAACTTTATAGGAGCAATATTCCAATTAAAAAATATTTTTTGCCTAATCGAAGTCGTAGGATTTGCGGAAGTAGTCCTACCTGATAGCCCTATTGTGAGATTCTTTTGACAGTTATATTTTTGGAGAGTTTTAAATTTCAAGTTTATGAGCGAGTATTTAGTATTAGGTAGGATGAGTATGAATGTCCCATGAATAGAGTGCATATGACTAGAATTATATGTGGGAATCCATTTAAAAATCACAACATCGATTTCGAATTGCTATAGAAGACCTACCTTCCTATCATGCGCTTTACGCGAAAATTACTCTAGAGTGAAAATGAGTTTTGGATTATTAATTTTTAGAATTATGTGTGGTTGTTAGGATAAATTTTCGGTTGCTTATAAATGGTTGGATGCTAAGGTTTTGTTTCACGGGTTTTGTAGCCTAATTGTTCTCATGCATCGTTTTTAGTGTGATTGCTTTATCAAGATGCGAAGACGTGATAAGCCTGAATAGTGCCTACACAGCATTCAATTTATAAAACTAATCAAAGTTCTGGCGACAAAATTGTCAACATTTTTAAAATAATGTGATGATAAAGAATCAATTTCGAAGAATCCTTCTCCCTAACACTATCTCTATCTCTTCTACTCACATCTCTTCTCAATCTCTCCTCTCTTTCTTCAGGACTCCTCCTTCTCTCATCTCTCTTCTCATCTACATCTCTCCTTCTCAACTTCTTTCTACCATCCATCTCATCTATCTTCTGCTCTTCTTTTTCTCTCTCTCCTCTCTGCTACTTCTCTGCTCCTCTATCTCTACAATACTCTCTACTTCATATCGAACTTTCTCTCCTATCTTTCCTCCTCCTCTTATCTCTCTTCCTACTCTATCTCTCTCGCTCTACTAATCATAACCTCCTCTCTCCCTCTTCTATTCTCCTATCTTCTCTCTCTCTCTCTAAGCTCTACTCTACTCTCCTCTCTACTAAACTACCTCTCTAGCTTCTACCCTCTCTTCTCTTATTCCTCTCTGCTCCTCTAATCTCTTCTCTACTCCCTTCTCTATAAACTTCTCTCTCCTTCTTCTCTCACTCTCCTCTCTCATCTTCCCACCTTCTCAATCTCTCTCTCCTCTATTCTTCAACTACCTATCTTACTTAAATACTTCTACTTCTCTACTCTCCCTTACATTCTCTCTCCTTCTCCTTCTCCCCGTGCTACCTTCCTTCTCTCTCTCACTCTCTCTCCGCCTCCATATCTCCTCTCTCACTCTCTCACTTCTACTTACTTCTTTCTCTACTCTAGCTTCTCTATCCCTTCATCTCTCTCTCCTTCTCCTCTCTCTTCTCTCCTACTCTCTCTACTCTTCACCTACACCTCCTCCTCCTTACTCCTCTCTCTCTCTCCTACTTTCTAACCTCTCTCTACTATACTCTCTTCACTCTTCTCTTTCTTCTCTCATCTCCTCTCTTCTTCTCTCCCCTTCTCTACACCTACTCTACTTCTTCTTCTCTCTTATCTTCTACTCTCTCTTTTCTTCTCTATCTATCTCTTATCTATCTCTACTCTACTCTCTCTCTCTTCTAAACTCTTCTTAATCTCTTTATCTACCTCGCTACCTTCCTCCTTCTACCTCTACCTCTATCTTCTCTCTCTCTCCCTCTCTCTTCTATACCTCTCTTACTCTCTTCTAAAACTCTCTCTCCTCTCCTCTAACATATCTCCCCTTCTAAAATTCTCAAGCTCCTCTTATCATCCTTCTCAATCTTCTCTCATATCTCTCTATCTTCTCTCCTCAATCAACTTCTTCTCTCTCTATCTCTCTGCTAATCCTCTCCCTTCTTCTCTAACTCAACTCTGCTCTTCTCTACTCTATCTCTACTATCTTCTCCTTCCCTCATTCTTCTACAATCTCCTAACTTCTGTCTTCATCTCTCCATCTCCATCCTCTCTACTCAAAATCTCTCTCTCTTCTAACTTATCTCTCTCTCTTCTACTCATCTCTTCCTCTTCTCCTTCTTTCTCTCTCATCTTCCTACTTCTCTACTTCTCTCTCCTCTTTCTTCTCCTTCTAATCTCTCCTTCTTATCTCCTCTCGCTTCTTACATGCTACCTACTCCTCTTCTAACTCCCTCTTCTCTCTCCTCTTCTTACTCTCAAATACTCTCCGCTCTAATCTCTCTTCTTCTATCTCCTTCTTCTCTCTATTTCGCTTCTCTCTATCTCTAACTCTTCTACTCTTCTATCTCTACCTCCCTTACGCACCTCTTACTCTTTCTAGAGAATCCTTCTCTTCATCTTCTCCTACTACTCTCTAACTTCTCCTTCCCTCGTCCTTCTCCTTCTTCTCTATCTCTATTCTCATCTCTTGTCTACACTCTAATCTCTCTCCTCCTTCTCTCTTCTATCGCCTCTAACTTCCTATTCGCTCCTTCCTATCTCTCTCTCTCTTCTTCTCCACTTCTTTCTCTTATCCTCTGAATCTTCCTCTTCTACTCTTAACAATCCCTTCCTTCTCCCTCCTTCTCTTCTATCTAAAGCTCTCTCTCCTCTCCTTTCTCTTCTCTTCTCACTCTACTCTCTCCTCTCTCTCAATCTACTCACTTCTCTCCATACCTTAACTCTCTACTAACTCTACTCTCTATCTCTCTTCTTCTATCGTACTCTCTACTTCTAATCGAACCTCTTCGCCTCTTTCTCTTCTACTCTATCTAACCATCCTACTCCTTCCTTCTACTTCTCTACTCTCCCCCCTATCATTCTAAGAATCTCTCTCTATCTTCTGGACTCTCTCTCTCTATCCTCCTACCTCTCTCTTCCTATACTTCTCAATCTATTCTCTCCCTCTCTCTTGTCCTCTCTCTACATTCTCTTCTCTCTCCTCTCTCTCCTCTCTACTCTCTCTCTCTCTATCTCTCTTCTCACTTCTATCTCCTCTGAGAATCTCTCCCTCTTCTCTCTGCTACTACTTCATTGAATCTCTCACTCTCCTCTTCTCTCTTACTCTCATCTCTTTCTCGTCTCTCTTCATAGCTTTCTACTCTTCCTCTTCTTACTCCTCTCTCCTATCTTCATCCTCTACTCTCTTCTCTCCCTTCTTCTCCTACGCTTTGCCCTTCTAACTTCTCTCTCTCACCTTAAACATCTCTTCTTCTAATCTCTACTTCTCTACTTCATCTTCCTGCTCTCTATAAATCTTCTCCTCAACAAAGCTCATTCCGCTCTTCTTCATTCTGCTAAGAATCTCCAACTTCTCAACTATCTCTTCTCTTTCCACTCCTCTGTTCTCTCCTACTCTACTCTTACCTTCCCTTTCTTCCTATCTTATCTATCTCCTCTAACCTATCTCTCTCTCTACGACCCTTCTCTACATCCTCTCCTTACTACTTCTCCCTCTTCTTCTAACTTCTACTCTCTTTTCTCTCTCTCCCCCCTCTCTTCACTACCTCTCTCTCTTCGCCCTTTCTGTCTCTCACTTTACTTCTTCTATCTTCCTACATATCTCTCCTTCTCTCATCTATCTTCCTTCTCTCGTCCCTTCTCTCTACTCTTCTCCTACCTCTCTTCTCTATCTCTACCTCCTCCCTCTCTATTCTACCTATCTTCTCTATCTACTTCTCTTCTTCTACCTCCATCTCCCCCTCTCTTAACTCTTTCTCTTCTCTTCTTACTCCTTTCTATTCTCTCTCCTCTACTCTCTTCTATCTCTTCTCTCTACCTCGTCTCTACTTCTCCTACTCTCTCCTCTTGCTTCTTTGCTTCAACTGCTCCCGTACTCCCTCTTTCTCTCGTCCTTTCTTCTTTCTCTCTCTCTCACGTTCTCTTCTACTTCTCTCACTTAATCTTTCTCTCTCTCTACTTCACTCTCTCTTTCTCTTCTCTTTCTTCTCCTACGAATCTTCCTCTAATCTAACTCCTTCTCTCACTTTCAGCTCTTCTACACTCTTCTTTCTACCTCCCTCTTCCTCTCCCTCCTCTCCTCCTCTTCCTTCTCTCTCTCTCTCTGCTCTACTTCTCCTTACCTTCTCTATCTATCTACCTACTCTCTTATCTTTCTTCTCCTTCACTCTCTCTTCCCCTATACTCTCTTTCTTCTTCTCTCTCTCCTCCTCTTTCTCTTATCGACTCTCTCTCCCCTCCTTCCTCTCTTCCTTCTCTATCTCTCTCTTCTCTACTCTCTCTACTCTCATCTTTTTTCTTCCTCCTCTGCTCTTGATGCTACCTCTTCCCTCCTTCTCTACTCTCATCTCTCCTCTCCCTCTACCTCTCTTCTCCTCTAACTCTCTCTCAATCATTCTCTCCTCTCTCTCTTCTTCTCTACTAACTCTTCTATCACTCTCTCCTACTTCCCTCTTCTCTCTTACCATCTACTCTCTCTCTGCCTTCTAAACTGACTCTCCTTTCTCCTCTCTTCTCTTCTCTTCTACTTCTCGCTCTACCCTCTAAATGCTTGACTTCATCTCTATCCTCTACTCTCTTCCTCACCTTCTGCTACTCTCTCTTCCTCCTTCTCTCCAGCTCACTCATCTCTCACTCTCTACTATCTTCTACTCATCTCACATCTCTCCTCTAAACTCTCCTCTTCTCCTAACTACTTCCTTCACTACCCCCTTCTCTCCTCCTCTCTCTCATTCTCTTCTCTCTTCTCTCTAGCTCTTTTTCTCCTCTCTCTCTCTCCTGTCTCTTCTACATCTCTATCTAACCCACTCTCTTCTACCCATCTCTCTCCTCATCATCTCTCTCCTCTACTCTATCTAACATCTCCTCCTTCTCTCTACTTGACAACCTACTCTTTCTCTCTCTCTACTACTCTCTCTCTCTCTTCCTCTTCTCTCTCTCTCCTCACTCTCTCTACTAACCGACTAACTTCTAAAGCTACTCTCAATCTTCTACCTTCATCACACTCTTCCTACCTTCTCTAATTCTTCTACTCCTCTCACATTCTAACTCTTCCACTCTTCCCACTCTTCTCTCTTATCATACTATCTTCGATCTCTCTATCCTCTCCCTTCTCTCCTATCTCTTCATCTCTCTACTTCCATGAAAGGTCCAGGTCTCTCCGAAAGCAGACACTGAAGACATGTGCATTACGTGTAGGCCTAGCAGATGCACAAAATAAACATATAATCCTACATGCTATTCATCAGCAAAATATGCCATAATTATGTACAATGCGCAAGTTGAAGCATGAGGCGCAAGCACCACAGCGAGGGGAAGGTGGCATTGAAATCCCAGCAGTAAGCCGCAATTCTGGGGGCTGTGGGCGGATGATTGACAAAATCTAACATTAGGGTCTATGGGCATTTTAGTGGCAGCATGAATAAAAAATACTGGCGCACGGTATTGGGGGAAAGGAAGGGGGGATTACAACGAAATAGTGTCCTTTATTGCCCAGTGGGGGAGGTTTCAAAGTGGAAGGCAGCGGATTTGATAAAATTAGATTTATCTAAGCATATGCCTTCTTGCATGCTTGAAGAGATTCCTGGTCTCTTGATATAGGCTATTTAAAAAGATGCCTAAGACTAAATAAAAGATTTAATAAGACTTTTTAAAAAAGATGCGATCTTTATATAGATATCAGTTACATGTATTGTACCGGTATTGAAATAAGTTGAAATAAGTCTACTTCAAAAGTCGAATGTCACCATATTCGGATAGTTTTACCAGCTGCCATGATAGTTGCTTTCAGTCATCCTCATCTTGTCATGCCATTCTCAGACTCTGATACCTCATTTAGATTATCGGCAAAAATCTTCCAGAATCGGTGCCGGAGTTTGTGATCAATTCCTTTGATACTCTCCTATGAAAGAAGCGACTGGTAGATTGAAAGATAAAAAGAGGGAAACTTGAACACTACTCATTTGATGAAACCAGAAATGTTTGCAAGGTGCTTTTGAACTTCAAATGAAGTTTTGTGCCAAAAATCCTGCATGAAACTTAAAATGAAAGACATTAATTCGCTTACAAAAGACGAAGGCCATTGGAATGGATGCTGAACATTGATTGACAATAGACCTATATCTTGACCATAAAATTCAAAAGACAACAATCACTCCAGAAAACACTAAAATTTCTGAATTTTGCCATATAATTACTGAAAATGCATTTCCTTTAAGTCTCATTAACATGCAAGGTTGTTTTAGTTCATCAAATTCTTGCTAGAGTCCAAGCAAGTCCTATGATCATGCTACAAATAAAAAAGAGCTGGACATCGCGGAGGTTGATCCACTCCCCCCCCCCCCCTCCCACCCCGCCCCCCCCCACACCCGCCCACCACCCCTCCACCCCCCCCCCCCCCCCCCCCCCCCCTCCCCCCCCCCCACCCCCCGCCCCTCCCCTCCTCGTTCCCCAACCCAGCCCCCTACCCCCCCCTACACCCCCCAGCCCCCCCGTCCACCCCCCCCCCCCCCCCACCCTCCGCCCCCTCCCCTCCCCCCCCCTCCTTCCCCCCTCCAGCCCCCCCCCTCCCCCGCACCCCCCCCCCGCACCCACCCCCCCATCCCCCGAGTCCCCCTCCCCCCCCCGCCTCCCCCCTCCCTCCCCCTCCCTCCCCCCCCCCCCCCCCTCCCTCCTTCCCCCCCTCCCCCCCGCCTCCCCCTCCCCACCCAGATACCCCTCCCCGACTGGTATTATTCTCCGCGCTCGCAGATCAATTGGAAGGCTAGCAGACAAACATGAATTTTTGACAACTTCTAGTCCGCGATTCCGCGATTTTGATTGAAAATGTCCGAAATTTTGAGATAATTTAATACACAAATTTTATTAGTTTAATTAAAACACATCTTCAGTTTTCATTCAATTACCTACTAAAATAATCTTTTAGATATCTGATATTCCTTGAAAGATTATAAAAAAATAAATTGTACTGTAATTAGGCCCATGATTTCTCTTGACATGGCAATTTAAATCAAAAGTATTTGTTTTAGTATTTGATCGGTAGCGACACTAAAGCCTACATTTGACTGCGTTACTTAATTTCTTTAATGTGAATGATTTTTCTCACACAGAGCGCCTTCACATGCGTCCGAATATGTTTAAGACGCATCCTTAACGTCTCGAGTCATCGTGACGTATATAGTACTTGCATTCGAATCATTATCACGATCTATGTCGGCACACATTGGCCGCTATATCATTCATTTCAACTTGGCCAACGAGAGTAGGTCTGCCTTGACATGGCAATTGCATGCCTCCTCAGCTAAACACAATTGGAAAAATTAAGCGTGGGCCTATTGTAGGCATTATAATCATTTCAGTCCTTCAGTTACTTGAAAAAAAGTATCAGAATAATAAGTTACTAACTGCCCGATCCGAGATCGGGAATCGCGGACATATCGGCATGGAGTATAGTTTCCGCGATCTCGGAGTCCTCAAATTTTCAAATTCGCGGAATCCACTATCGTTGGACCTTTGATGTTTGATCGCGTGCCCACTCTGCTTTCGAAATTAATCTCTCTCACATGATTGATAAAAAGATGTTACTTAAGAGCTCCAAAATTCGAGAAGGGTGTTTCTCTCTCGAACGCTATACATTGTTTGCTAATTTGAACCAGTGATCACTGAGCAAACAATAAAGAATATTAACCCACCAAATCGTCCATAGCCTTTGCTGCGGTAGAGCTACTTAGAATTTTAGCTCTGAATTCAGAAACATGAAAGTGCGTCCAAGTACTGACCAACAATTGCTAGGAGAGATCCTGGTAGAAAGCCGGGTGAGTGACCATAGCCGGTGAAACTTGCCATTCAAGCGGAAGTTCCAGTAGCCCATGCGGTAGAAACGTACGCAACACCGTATCTCTCAGATTATGCGGGCCGTATAAAACGAGCACATTGACGTCAAGAGGTCGCAAAGTTGTGAAGGTCGTTCTAGAATTGTTGAAGGAATCTGAGGCAATTATTTCACATACACGTAGTTGCTTGTCGCCTACGTGGACCTGTAGTCATTTTGCAAGATCAAGTTTGTCTGTTCAAGGTAATGGCTTGAACCCACGTCCGCTAATCCACTGGGTCCGTTGAACTGATCAAACTTACTTTTAACTTTAATAATGGCACACTTATTAATAGCACACTTAAATAGTGGATCACTGTAGGATGTCCAACCGAATTTTCGCAGACACAGGGCGCCAAACAAAAGACGGAATCATCGCATGAAAGGTAGTCAGATGGAGAAGTCTGAAAGAAATGCGTTAAGTCCATTGAAACTGCAGACTACAAAGGCAATGAAGCTCTTTCAGCTTTCGTAGTTTTAGCGCAATAATCTTTCGTAATAAGGCGTTTTTTTATAGCTAATGTTCTGCTCACATGGTATTGTGCAACTATGTCCTGTTGTATCCGCGTTCGTACTATTTTGTTCTCCTCGCTTGCACTGAAGTAACAAAAGTCTACAGTTTTTCCGTGTGCTTAAAGCTTGCTTGAAATCTTGCATCTTTTCGAGAACGATGAATGGAAAAGAGAGGACCTTTTTTCGCAACTAGAGAGAGGAATTTTAACCCCTCGGTAAGGTCAGCCGGATGAGCTTGTTCAATAATGCATTCTTCCGAGGACATGCTTATATATGCACTTAGTGACTGTGGATTTTTACTTTGACGTATGATGGATTTCAATTTAAACTGACTTTGAATCCGAATTAAATTTTCACCATCCTCACCCAGAATAAAAATTCGCGCGCAAGTTTGGTTTCGCAATCTTCATGATGATAACTGCCCCTGTGATTGAGGCTACAGATGTTTACCCATATACTACAAAAGCTGCTTAACTATTATAGATAAAATCAAAGGATAAAGCTATAATTTCTAAAATATCATTTATTCATGACCGTTATATTTATCAACTATTGTCAACAAGATAAAGAATGACATGACATACTGATGACAAATAAAGCTATGAATAATCCCAAGAAAAATAAATCAGATGCAAATCGTTGTAAAGCAAATCGATTTCAGGACAATAACACAACTCAATGAAATGCAAAGGATTACAATTGCTTCAGGAGCAAAATCAGATAGTTTTAGCTCATCAGTAGAATACTGTTTTTTCTGATTTCCTAAACAACTAAGCTCCACTGTTGGTAGGGCTTTTATATTGCATTCATCAGCAGGCCTATTAAATGAATATTTTTCTTTTGAAACATTAACAAATTGATCGTTCTCTTTCACTTCATCGATGGATGAGCGAAGATTTGTTTTGTTGTCTTGCTTTGCATCATTGTCATTGATGCATTCTTTCTTTGTTGATTCTTCGAAGGACTCAGAATCTGTATCAGAGACTGCTCTAACTATTCAGATTCTTTTGGATTATTCAATGTGTCATCTGGTGCACCTGAATCGCATGGATGGACATCGGCGTGTACAACTGTTTCATCAGTTAGAATATCATCACCTCTTTGTAGATTGATATCACTTTTAGCGGATTCTTTGGTAGTTATGACACTTGTAGATTTTTTGTCAAAAATCTGAATAATTTTCTCAACACTTTCATACATTGGAGGAGAACTGAAATCTTCAACTGTGGAATCCTTAGATAATGACACTATTTGTTCATCTTCAATTACATCTCCAGTAATTTTAGGATCCGACGTAGATTCCTCTGAAGGTTCAATACACAGTTGAATGAATTTTTTCCTCGGACTGCTTATGAAGCAAGTTGACACATTTCTCAGATGATCGTTTAGTGGAAAGTCCTCGTCTTCATATTTGGAGAGATTTGTACTTTTTCTTATGTCTGTCAAATCATCAGCACATAATGATAAGAATTTATGATAATTTGGATCACTTTTTATTGAGCCATCTTTGTTGTTATATATTTCATTGTTCAAAGATTCTGCTTTATCATCAGTCGAGCTCAAATCATGATTAGCACTGTTATAATAGGCAGCAAATTTCTTATCTGAGATGGAATTTATTTGTTTCTTTTTGAGATGTCGTTGTAAACTAGGATCAGTAATCAATCGCAATTGGCTTTCGCGAATGGCATTTTTCTTTGAAATAAATTTCGGTTTGCCAAGATATTTTGCAGCTTGTAGTTCACATAAGTCTTGAGTTTGTGGTATGTAGCGACATTGCTGATCTATTATGCGATTAAAGCATTCAGGTTTATTCGCATGAACTGCAGACTTCCTTTCAACAGGTTATAAGAGTCGTCGTAGTCGCTGTCATAATGCTTGCAATGTGAAGATATCATCACCAAAAGCACAATATGCTGTTGACGAAGAGTTTTGTTTTGAATAATCAGAAAAACCACTTTCTTTCCCTTTCCTCAAATCTTTTATTGATTTGCTCAATTTTCTTCTGAACGTGTAGCAGCCAAAACTGTAATTTTTGTTCATCGTATTCATTGAAAGATACTCAGAAAATAGTAATGAATTTCACTTGAAAGATTTGACCTCTAAATTATGGAAAATAATTATGAAAAACCAGTTTTCTATCAGCTTAATTAAAGCCTTCAGTTTTCATTTGCAGACATTAAATGACTCAGATGAAACAGAAGATGATTTTGATTGCTGTGAAGTTTAGCACAAATTCAAACAGAAGACATATTTCTACATTCTGCATTTGGTCATGGAAATCTGTCCATAGAAATCCATGATTTGATCATGGATATCCGCGTGAATTAATAGCTATCCATGTATTTGGATACCACCGAATCCAGATCAAGTAGTTCGTCGCAGTAAATATCCTATGTAATTTACTTTAATATATTCATTCTTTTTTATTTCACTTTTATACAGACTCGACCATGTTTTGGAGATATTTGCTGGCCATTGCGGAGCTGCTGATCAAAATTTTATGTTTGACCTAGAAGCCCTTTCTTCCGCAATAAAATAAAGTGACGCAAATAATTTATCCATTCAGAATAATCATAATTATTTGCATTTTACTTTATGTTATTTAGGAAGAAAGGGTTCCTCAAGAATTAATTTTTTAATTGTAGATTTGCTTTTCAAACCGCTTTGAGAGTATAAGCCTATAAATTGCACAATGCGCCACCAGATGTACAGCTGCGGGTAGCAGAGACTTTTTTCAACAGAAATATGTAGCAAAACTCCCCAAGTAGTTTAAGGTCGTCGATGTGGTGATGAAATAAAATGGACAGATCCTCGCGGCGACCAGCGCCTTCGTTGATCGTCTTGTAAAAATTTACCATTGAAATTTACACAACATTTAATAGATTGACCATGAGGTGAATCGAACACATATGATGTTGAATTTGGATTGCATCATTCCACTTGTAAGTTCTCTATCCTAATATATTTTAGCCGAAACTATAATATTAAAGTTATAATATTAATATAATGGATGCAGGTATATTGGGAGGACGACAATATGTCTTGGAGAGAGAGAGAATGTCGGAACACATCTCAAAATGGCTTGATAAGCCTCAGACGTGTCCCCAAATATCGACAAATATGATGTAAATGGTACGTCTACTCAGTAATCATATCTGGTTATTGTAATACCCTACCTATAATATAAAATTAAATTTTATAATTTCGAAAATATATATTGATTACAATCTATTTAACAGATTTCATAAAACCACAACCATCAAAAATACCCTACCCATAACCCAGTCCAAACACTCACCAACCACTCCACACCCAATACAACAACCAAAAAAACGACAAGGTGATAGAGACCATCCAGCAGTGTTAATCGACATCTCCAAATTTGTGATGCTTCCTCGACTGATGCCAGAAGAAGGTTTTCCGTGATATACAGATGCGTGTTGTATGACATAAAGGCTCTCATTATCAAACGAAGGAATCCAGATCTTTGATCTGAAAAGGATTTCGTAACTACTGTTTTCCTTCCGTGGTAGATTTCTTCCTTTTTTCATTTTTATGTCTTCTATGAGCACTAGGGCGTATAATTTGTATCTTATTCAAATTCAAATTTTAAGCTGCCGTTTTTAGCAACAGATGATGGAGTAAAATGAACCACCATGTTTTCACCAACTCCATTATCTTGTTGCTTAGCAACTTGAAAGAATTCTCCCCACCCCATCACCCCCTCCCCCTCCCCCCCCCCCCCCCCCCGAGCGCTTCAAACAATTGATTTTTGAGTATCTGTTGGAAATTGATGGTTGAAACGACACGCTTTCATCAGTTATCACATCAGGAATACAACTGAATTCGTGCTGAATGCAAACAGAGCTTTGAAAACACGAGTGGGGTGGGTAAAAACATGTTTTTTATAAAATTGCTTTTTCCTGCCCTTGCATCCAATTAAAACAATGTAAGCTAGTCAATTACATTTTAAATAAAAAGATTCAGCATTTATAATGAAAAGTTATTTAAAAATTCAAAGAAATGTTTCGAGAAAAATTTTTATTCGATTTTAAATTAAATTTGAGAATTTTAGCGATGTTTGTATGATGCTCCGTTAGTAGCCTAAATAAATGCAGTGCTGCTTTACTATGTATTTAGCAACAACCGACATTGAATTTACATTATCGAAATATTAAGGAAGCAGTACACGTTCAGATAGTATGACTATGTAGGCCTACTGCCTACATCCAATGAAGGTGATGCATTTAAGAAATAATGGAAATGCTGATCATGAAGTAAATTAAATGACTCTTTGTAGTTTATTAAGAAATAACAAAGTGCGTGATGCTTTAGAACAAGTTCATGATGCATTCAATCCACCGTCATTGTTATGCAATAATATTTTGTAGTTCATCTGTTCAGCTGTTTGCAAAGAAAACACATTTTCCCGCCTCTACTCCGAGATTTCTCCGCAATATTTCACACGTCAATCCAATTGTACTAAATTGACGTTCGAGAGCTGCGGTGAGGCATGAATGCAGAACAATGCCTTGGCAATGCCAGATGGTTCCGTCCCAAAACCTATTCTCAGCGACTCCCTACCAATTTCAGGATGAACAACGCTGCCTTCAAAAAGTCAAAGCAGATGCTTTCGCAACGCATTGGGTAAGTGGTCCAGAGGCAGCAGACACAGCAGCATCTATTAAATTCCTAACAATTAAGCTCCGTTTGCTCGACGGTCATCGTCGATTTTGTCTAAGCAGATTCGCAGCGAGTAGGCTTAGCCTATCGGTGGTTGTACTGCCATTGTCGTTCGTTTTTCGATCACATGCTTATATGTGTCGTCTTTCGTGCAGAATATTTCACCCATCAACCACTTCTCCCATAATTCCATCGTCCTTTGAGTTGGTATATTTCTGTATTCTTTTGGTATATATTTGTATGCTTTTCGTATGTTTTTTCAAATGTGGTATGCTTTACATAGTAAAGCCATACCAGCACAATGTTAAAAGAAAGCATAAATCATTTCAAAAGTATGTTGATTTAAGGACTTTTGTCAATAAAGATCACACTAATGTTACTACTGTTCTTTAAGTAGTTAGATAATGACATTCAAGAGTGATACTTTTAATGCTGAATTCGATTTTAATACACGTAAGTCTAAGGCATTTCATGAATAGTCAATAGAGTATTCAACCAACAACAATTATGTATCATGTAAATTTTGAAAATAAGGCATATTATCACATCCGAAGTAAAAACACATAATTCATTAAACACAAAAAATAAGTTATGTTTGAGATATATAATTCAACATGATTGGTGTACGAAAAATACTCTGTTTGAAAGAATTGACGTTAATCAACTTGGCCCATACACCTCAGTAGAGCTAACTAAACGTCCTGTTAAATGTTGCTAGACAAGTAGCATCGACCGCATAGTCGTGCGAACATAAAATTCCACAATGGATCTAATGTACTCAAATATCACTCTATCAAACAAAAAAATAGTTCACCACTTTGTATTACCGAAAATCTCGCTCTATATTGACAGTAGTATGTAATACATACATTTTTTGCTATGTGACTTAAAGCTGCACATACCAAATGGATACCAGAGTCATACGAATAAGGATGAATTTCCATCGGGTCTCGTATATAAAACATACCAACAATTCGTATTTCAGTGTAAAACATCCAATCACAGATAGAATAGTTCGTACCAATCTACATACCAATCACATACCAATCACATACGAAGGTAAATGAGATTTGGTATGAAAAACATACCAGATCTCTGTGAACATACGAGAATCTCGTATCAGATGTTAGTTTCAAATTGTATGTAATTTTGGTATATGTTTGTATGCAATTTTCGTATCCAGCGATTTACAGTGTATGGCAAGCATCAAGCTCAATGCGGTCATCGTCTTTGGTCATTCCATGCATCTTTTTGCTGCAATCTTTCTTGATATACTGATGACACTGATAATAATTAATAACACTTTCTAAATACACGTACTTACATACTGTCTGATTAATTACCTGAAAAGTCTGTATTTGAAAATATGTGTTGCTATATCTTTGACTTCCTTTCCAAACTTGGATAAGGACCTGCTAGTTTATAGGGAGGAACTAAGCATACTTTCAACGTTTAGGGAGAAACCTGAGCAAAAAAGGCTAAGATCCTTTATTGAAGAAAAAATCGCATTAATAATCACTTTCTAAAAAGCATGCTTTAAACATGTTTTTTCATCGTGTTTAATTTTAAAATTTTTTTAAAACAATGTCTAAAGCACTACCCACCCTGCATATATGGTCTGCTTAGTGATGCAAACGGAAAATTTTCCAATTTTTTCAAAATTTTCCGGAAAATTTTGGAAAATTTTGAAATTTTTTTTTCGGTGATTGACGTTTTTGCCTTTGTTTTGGAGACTTGTTGCAGTCGTTTGAAAAGACTATGTAATATTCAAAGACCGAAAACTTCTCTATCATCCCTGCATGTTAACTTTTGGGACCAACTGTACCCTCCATGTCTATTTCAGATCTTTCCAACTGAATATCAGACATTAAATGGATTTCAGATTTCTCTAATTGAATTTCGGATATCTGTCAGCAACTCAACTTTGAAAGGATCTTCGATTCAACTGGAGAATCTCCAATTCATCTGGAAATGTCTGAAATTCATTTAAATAGATCTGAAATCGATTGGGAACTATCTGAACCATCTGAACCAGCTAGAAATGGAATGTGTAGCTTGTCCTCCACGAAGATATCGGACAATACGCCAGAAGTTAGAAGCTATCATATAGATATTCTTCTACTCATCACAGATATCATTTTTTAGTTTTCTAACAATTCTCTAAAAAAATACCAAAACCCATTATACTACACGAGTTTTAGTCTCTTTATATAATATAACCTTAAAACCCAATGTCGCTCATGAATAAAGCGAGTGTTGGACTGTGTCACCACCTAACCCAAACTGTGCTTCACCATTTTCATCAACCACATGAGAATTTTCTGTCATGCAATCAATGCCCTTGCCCCAATAATACAAGCTTCATAAAAAATCCCCCCCAAGCCACACAAAACCCAAAACCGTCCCCCTCACCCCCCCCCCCAAAAAAAATAAAGTGCATTATTTCTCCCTCCAGATAATTCTTTTCACAATGCATGGAAATTATATATACTTTAACCCCTATTTTTTTGTAAACCCTCTAAAATCACTTTTTTTTTTTTTATTTTTTTTGTGTCCCTTTTTCCACTTTTGGTTGTCCAAAGATGTCTGGTTTTTATAAGATGTAAAAATGGCAACAAACATTGTGGGTGGACCACGGGGGGCCACCCCCGAGGGGGGAGGGCTGGGCAAAGGAATGCCACAAAAATCCGCGGACGGGATTCGTATTTTCAACGATTGTTTTGATCGAAATGATATGATGAAATCAAGAGTTTTAGAACAATTCTATTGATGTGTCTATGCCTCGGCTGTGATAGAAAACGTAAAAATTATATCACAAAAATTCAAATTTCTTCATTTTTCAAAATCGTTCTATTCAAAATAATGATCAGAATCACCAGCTTTATAGACCCATTCTATTGGTATGTAGCTGCCTCGACTGTGGAAGTGGTCAAAGCAGGGCCTATCACAAAAATCAGAACTTTCAAAATTTTCCAAAATTTTCCATGGAAAATTTTGATTCAAAATTTTCCGGAAAATTTTCATCACTAGGTCTGCTAGAACCTGCTTTTATGCATAAAATCTAGTGTGCAAAATGGAAAATTTTCCGCTTTTTATAATTGAATATTTAGAATGTTTAGAACACAATATAACCTAGTTTAAGAACAGCTTCAAGCGCGCAGAATTCCTTATTTGCAGCAATATTAGAATATTTATTGTAATTATAGACTCTATGGAGATACTCTCTCTCTACACTTTCCATGTGCGTGTCCATAGAAAGAAATTTCGGCATCTAGTTTCTCAAAATTTATTATGGTTGGTTCTCATCGCACAATGTACACAGTCGTCACGGAGAGTGCGGTATTCATTTTCCATTTTCCTCAGAAGATTTTCTTCACCATTCCCTGTCTAATTTGACCTTTCCGAACACGAAGATTCCGAATACGATTGTTAGAAAATCATCCATCGACGGCTTTTCGAGAAAAAGTCAAACATTCAAAATGGCGGACATTGAAACCGAAACTGCACCGCGCGTACTTCTATTAAATTATCCCAAAAAGCAGTATTTCCTCACATTCCTCTAAGCGACTCTGTAACATCATCTATCAGCTCGAGGGCTTTTTGAAATCCAAATGCACGAATTGTAACCCCACAAAATTCAGAAAAAAATATCCCACCTATACCTCGCTAATCAATCCTCGTCCGCATCATCTGGACCCCCACCACAGCCTATTATCTAATTACCAGCCTTTCCCCAACAGTGACACTTCATTCATCACACCCCACACCACCCGCTGGACTCCCCCCTTCCCACTCTCCATTAGTTTACACTTTCCTTCTCCCCAATTAATCCAGCTTTATCAGTACCCAATATCTCCAACCCTCTTAAAGCACTGTAATTGACCAAGAAAATGACCCCTCCAGCCCAACCCATATGTTTATCCATTTTGAATTCACTCCGCGCCCACATGAACCTCCACCCATGGAGACTATCTTGCGAACAGGGCACCACCATAACTATCCACTACCCTCCAAAACTGACATTAGTTCCCCACACGTCCCCCCCACCCAAAACGGTCTACATTTCCTCTACCCCAAAATTTCGTTCTCCCTAAATTGCAATATTCAGGTTCGTCCTTTTCATAAAATGCTCATAAATAATTCTGAAAATATTTTTTTTTGGAATTAGGATAAATAACTGGCTCTATTGCATTAAGAAAAATATTATAATCTTCATAATTATCAAAAGGTTATACAAGCTCCAGCATATTCTACAAATGCCTTCCGTTGAAGGCTCGCACAGCGGACAGGAATTTTGTGGTAAAGTTCGGATTAGCACTGTCTGTCATACTTTGTCATTTTGCCAAATGGAATCGAAATTTGAATGCAATGTTTCGCTGACCTGTCTACTGTATATCCACAGTCCTTGGTACCTGGACAAGCAAAATTCGGTCGCATGATGACATGCGCAATGGAGCTTGGGTGTAGTTGAAAAGTTTAGAACTAAAATGTCATTGCAAAACTTGTCAATATATTCGCAAAGCTTCTCGTCCAAATCTTTTACCAAATACCATTACGCTCTGATATGATTTAACTACTATTGGATCCTGAGTGAATGATCTTTGCCCTTCCTCAGATAAGCTGATGAAAGGCACAATAACGATTGTTTACCGGCTCATCACCATAATAAAGAAAACCCGACCCTCACAACCCCCCCACACCCCAATAACCCCCCACATCTCCCTACTCGCATTCCGACCCCTCGGCCACACCTCCTCAATCGAGTGCACACATTCTCCCCGCCTCCCACACACACATTTCTCTAGGGCCAGCCTTTGCGCGAAGTTGGCACTGTTTGAAACTACTTCTTTCTCGGAGATGTTGTTACTTTTTTGTGGCATTCCTTCACCCAATTATTCAAATTTCCGGAGAGACGCTTTTCAGTATGCTAAAAGTCCTCCATGGATGATATTTTAACTATTATATCGGAATCTAGAGGTCAACTTACACAGGAATGTGAAGAAAAATCTTCTAGGAAATTTCAAAAATGAAACCGCACTCTCCATGACACTGTGTACTGATGATGAACAGAAACTTTCACAAATAAAACATAGTCATTTGGTTGAAATCGACGAAATTCATGCAATTAAACTTGAACATAGGATGAACCAGAGCAGAGAAAAAAGAATTTCTTTTCTCTGTGGATGAACTTTCAAATTCTGGGATTCATCGAATAGCCTAATTATAAAACCAGAGTTATATTTTTAGAATTTACCTGTAGACTATATGAAATTCCATGATCATTTATACCTCCATGAAGTTTATTATAACATAAATTAAAACCTTGTACATTAGGTTAAAAAGATGATCTCTGTATGAAGTGCATCCTCTAAGCAAAACAAGATATATTGGCATCAAGATATCATTCTTTGTTTATAAGTTAGAAGTACAATAAAAGCCTCCATCATAGAGTAGGGATATATAGGTAGAGTGGATCGACTCAAAAAAGTATCTGTATACAGTGAAAATTTTTATTTCGAAAGATTCAGTTTCTTGCGGAGATTACGTTTCCGTGATCCAAAAAATTATTTGAGCAATTCCAAAAAGAGTCAAAATTTTGCCAATTTATATACTACCGAGATAACTCCTCTATACAAGTAGCATGCAACAAGTTGGATATCAAAAGGAATGAATATTTGCTAAAAAGCATCCCAACTAAGTGGAAATTGAGCTGATTATCATGGGAATTTCATGAATTGTATTATAATGGAAGTCTTCATGAAAACGTCACGATAGTATTCGTGCTTTTTTTGGCTGAAATTTCAAGTTTTCAATTCAATTTTCAACGGCATGATTTTATGATTCACTAAATTCATGTTTCATTTCTAGAAACTGAATGGTAATGTGGAACTACTAACATCTTTCAAAGTTAAATGAACTCATTGTCTTTGATTATGTGGTTTTCTGCCAGTTGGAGGTTGCTTGTGACATCATCACGCTTAAGAAAATACTCTTGATGTTGAGCATGAAAGTAATAGGAACCTATCGAATTGCTAATTTAACAAACGTCCCCCATCCCCCCAGGAAAATCCCCATCCTTCTCCAAAAAATATGAGTAGACTTTCAGTTTTAATATGCGCTATGGAGGAGATATCACACACGATTAACGTGACGGTGAAGAGGTAATGTTCTCAAACAAACTAGCATTTCATTTTTGTCTCTGATGTGACCTTTGGCGCGTAAGTGTGATTGAGGCTAGGAAGGCTTGTCTTCTCTACTAAATCACCGAGTGAAAAGACAATCCTTTTTTCACTATCACGGTTCATTCCCTCAACTATTACAAGCTTTGCATGCAGCAGCGTCTCTGTACTTTTGTTTGACGGAGAAAGTTGACATCAAGACAGTGACAGCTATGCACGAGAATAAATAATTTGCTTGTATTATATTTCGGATCTAGTTATAGGCCGGAGTCCGGAGTCCGGAGTGCACAAATCTAACAGGCACTAGGCTCTAGGTTGTGGCTAAATCTAACAGTGCATTTACCAGAATCTGATCATTTAAAATGACTAGGTATTTGTTTATATAGTACAATGATCGCTAAAAGGGTACGCAGTAATTAAGCGCTTTGCAAAAATACAGTGAAACAATAAAAATATTTATAGCTGTTGATAATTTTGTAAATGCCACGACCTATGGTCAGGACATTTCCACAAATTGATGCGAATACATTCATAACCACGTTTTGAGCTCAGTGCCATCCTGCAGTCGAAATTTGTTATTGTTGGAAGTCAAGCCATGACGTGCACAGCAAGCACAATTCAAAAGCGCTAATGATGACTTCTCAATCGCAGTGACTTTGAACAATTCATGTACACGAGCTGTGCGCATTGGTCGCGAGCGGGTTTAATAGTATCTTTTAAATACAGCAGCATTAAGAGGTCGACTAAAACCCTGAGGCATCTCCAAGATACGAACAACGAGGAACTGATAACAGAAGAGAAGAAGCATCATCCAACACGTCTAGCATCTGGTCTTTACTGTCCTAACGAGTAGTCCTTTATTAATAGCTCATAGGAGTCCTGATTAGTGATGAAAATTTTCCGGAAAATTTTGAATCAAAATTTTCCGTGGGAACTAAATACATGCGAAAAAAAATTGGAAAATTTTGGAAAAATATATGCGCGGAAACATTATGCGGAAAACAATATTTGGGAAAAATATTGGAAAATTATGGAAAATTTTGGAAAATATTGGAAAATTTTGGAAAATTTTGGAAAATTTTTAAAGTTTTGATTTTTTTGATAAGCCCTATAAATGAATGAGCGCTTCCACTGCCGAGGCAGCTACGTACCAATAAATTGGGTCTAAAACTCTTAATTTCATCATTATTTCGATTAAAGCGATGTAGACTATGCCTTTGTTCCGTTCGCGGGTTTTTTGAACATTCTTTGCCAGCTGTGGCTTGTGCCATTTTGTTAGCATTGTAGTTATCACACAGGCTAGACACCGTTTGGGATAAACGTGAATCTTGCTTTACAATCGGACATAATTTCATGCAATGTGAAGATCTGCAGCAAAAACATTATGCTTCATTTTTGGAGTTTGCTTAGTTGTTAGCTTTGAAAGTTAAGCTTTATTATGCAAACGTTGATCAGTGATACAAATTCTTCATGGGTTGATGAACCAAGTTACTGGTTAAGACACAGTCCACGCAGCATTATGAGCTACCATATTGAAGACACAAGACTGCAAAAACTCGTGAGGATATTTGGGCAATAAAAGATATACTGTGTTGAGCTAATGATTATCTCATGTTCAAGCCTCTAACGTGCTGGTCTATTTTCCCGAATCTTCGTGAGGATACACATACTCCCATTTCTGTTTCAAAGATTCCCGTTCGATTTCAAATCTGTCCAAAATGAAGTTCAGATATGATCCACTAGAATTGCAGATCTCAGTTGAAGATCTTTCAAAGTTGAGCTTCTGACAGATATCTGAAATCCATCCAATGTCTGAAATTCATTTAGAAAGATCTAAAATAGACATGGAAAAGGTGCAGTTTGAGCCAAAAGTTAACATACAGGGATAATAGAGAAGTTTTCGGTCTTTGAATGTTACATAATCTTTTCAAACGACTACGACAGGTCTCCAAAACAAAGGAAAAAATGTCAATCACCAAAAAACAAATTTCAAAATTTTCCATTTGCATCACTACCTAGCGGTAATCATTTATACTTTCCAGATTACTTACCTGTGTCTATATGAGATACCGTTAGATACTACTTAATTTGAAGTTTGGAGAATGCTGAAATTTTTGCAATGATATTAAATTTATTTTTCGAGTCGGGGTTAGTGATGAAAATTTTCCGGAAAATATTGGAAAATTTTGGAAAAAATCGGAAAATTTTGAAAGTTTTGATTTTTGTGATAGGCCCTGCTTTGACCACTTCCACAGCCGAGGCAGCTACATACCAATAGAATGGGTCTATAAAACTGGTGATTCTGATCATTATTTTGAATAAAACGATTTTGAAAAATGAAGAAATTTGAATTTTTGTGATATAATTTTTACGTTTTCTATCACAGGCCGAGCATAGGACACATCAATAGAATTGTTCTAAAACTCTGATTTCATTCATATCATTTCGATTAAAACAATGTTACTTTTGCTCAATCGTAGCAATACGAATCCGTTCGTTGGGATTTTTTGAGTTATTCCTTTGCCACCAGTAGGCTTGTGGCAATTTGATGCATTTTTTAATATCATAACACAGATTCTTTTGGGGCTACGTGTTTTTTTTTCCTTTACAATAGGGGTTATAATTCAGTGCATTGTGAAAGATCTGTAGCAGAATTAATGCACTTTATTTGGAGTCTTGTTTATGGTTGAAACTTAAGCTTAATTTATTATGCAGCCTTGATTGCAAATGATACAAATTATCCATGTGTTGATGACATGTGAAGCAACAAGCACCACAGTCCAACACACAGCATTATACATGAGCGACCATATACTGGAAGATATATAAAGCTGTAAACTCGTGAGATATTGAAAACATAAAAGTTATCTGTGCTGATGTGAAGAATATTATATGAATAGCATAGAAATTGACAACAATTAAACCTCTAGAATGGAAATTAGGCTTCATGGCAATGCACAAAACGCACATAAATCGCAAGCATTTTCATTTAGATTGCACTTGCCAACGGTCTGTAGCATTGGGTTAGAATCAGGTCACATGAGTAAATTGAAGCTTTTGATTGGTTCTTCATGCTCCAAACTTAGTCCCCCGGATTTGCTCCGCAGACCTTGAGATCAATTTCAATCAGCGATTCAGATATAACAGCTTTATTTCTTGTATGACAGTATGACTAGCTTCTAAACTTCTGGCGTATTGTCCGATATCTTCGTGGAGGACAAGCTACACATTCCATTTCTAGCTGGTTCAGATAGCTCAGATAGTTCCCAATCGATTTCAGATCTACTTAAATTAATTTCAGACTTTTCCAGATGAATTGGAGATTCTCCAGTTGAATTTAAGATCCTTTCAAAGCTGAGTTTCTGACAGATATCTGAAATTCAATTAGAAATCTGAAATCCATTTAATGTCTGATATTCAGTTGGAAAGATGTCTGAATTAGACGTGGAAGGGTGCAGTTGGTCCAAAGTATGCAGGGATGATAGAGAAGTTTTCTCGGGTCTTTGAATGTTCTACATAGTCTTTTCAAACGACTGCAACAAATCTCCAAAACAAAGGCAAAAACGTCAATCACCGAAAAAAAAGTTTCAAAATTTTCCGTTGGAAAATTTTCCGGAAAATTTTGAAAAAATTGGAAAATTTTCCATTTGCATCACTAGTCCTGATACAGTGTGAGGCCGCAAGCAGCCTATCGATGTGGCGCCTAAGTGCAACAGGACAGTAAAAACACCACTGCTACACTGTAAATCGTGGGATACAAAAATTACATACAAACATATACCAAATTCACATACAATTTGAAACTACCATCTGATAAGATATTCTCGCATGTTTACAGAGATCTGGCATGTTTTTACACGAAATCTCAATTACCTTTTATGTGATTGGTATGTAGCGATACGAACTATTCTAACTGTGATTGGCTGTTTTACACTAAAATACGAGTTGTTGGCATGGTTTACATACGATGCCCTATGCAAATTCGTCCTTATTCGCATAACTTTCGCATGTAGAGTTTTAAGTCATCTAGCAAAAAAATGTATGTATTGCATACTACTTTCAAATAACTTTTGTCAGTAATATCAGCCATATGCATTCCTATGGATAGCGTGGTGTTTCGAGTTCATAATCTAGAGTCAATTTATTGCGAAATTAATACTGGCTGTCGTCGTTGCTACATGCCTAGTAACATTTGCACGACTCATAATCAGCTCAACTCCATAAACTAAGTTGCTTAACATTTGACCGATGTCCTTCGTCGAGCAATCATGTTGACTTATATATCTCAAACATGACCATATCTGCTTTCATGAATGTTATTATTTCAGGTTGATAATAAACTTAATTTCAAAATTACGTAATGCATAATTGTTGACGGTTGAATGCTTATTGATTATTTATGAAATCTGTAGTCTTGTACACAAATCTTCAAGGTAGGCGGATTATACACGAATGGAACAGAGCAAATCCATCCAGGAGAAAAGTGTTTGTTTCAACCGACAAACCGCCAGAAGAAAGATACCCGTGTGTTCTGCGATGATAAGGGAGGTATATTGGTTTCGTTTTGGGACAAGGGAACGAAACCGGTTCTTCTTTGGATAATGTAATCGAATTGTTCCTGTTCCCGATGTTGGAGAAAAACCATGTACAGTCATAGATATACAATGAGCGAAAATCCGGAGTTGATTGTTGTGATAAGGTTGTGTGTGAGTGGTTTGTCATTCATGCAAACGGAAATGCGAAGATGTCCATTGCGATATTTTCAGAACTTGGTCGATGTGGCAGGCAATAATGGTGCAATATCTGCATTACAACAAACATCCAAATATCGTACAAAAAGTTGAACAGCATTACACATTTCTCAAATAATTGTGGATACAACTGCAGATCCAAGCTCATTTGAAAGAAGGATTATCAATGAGACAGGCATTTCGAAGAGTCAAAAAGCGCAAATTCAAGACCTGGGACTACGTAGGTACGAGTTCCTATCTCCATCCCTTCACCCAATTCGTCTTTTCGAAAGAGCAAGTAGATGCTCTTTTTGTCCCTATTCACGTGATAGAAAAACATTCGTATGTTGCAGCAAATGCAAAAAAAACGACTCTGTAATGAGCATAGGTTCATATTTTTGTATTGATGTGAAGGAATTGTCGTGATTTTGTTTTCTCTATTGGCCTCAGCAAAGTAGTAAATGTATGAGATCCGGCGCCATGACGGATCAAACACTCCAAATAGATACGAATGGAACTTAATCTAAAAATAGGAAA
>CAJQUW010010615.1:0-31462 GCA_907163375.1 Prostheceraeus crozeri
AGAGGCATACGAATAAGGATGAATTTGCATCGCGTCTCGTATATAAAACATACCAACAAGTCGTATTTCAGTGTAAAACAGCCAATCACAGATAGAATAGTTCATATCGCTACATATCAATCACATACGAAAGTTAGTGAGATGTCGTATGAAAAACATACAGGATCTCTGCAAACATACGAGAATCTCGTATCAGATGATAGTTTCAAGTTGTATGTGATTTTGGTATATGTTTGTATGTAATTTTCGTATCCAGCGATTTACAGTGTGCATGCATATGTGCCATCTCGAAAGGAGGTTTGCATGCTAGAGATTTTTGGGAGTTATACTCTGAATTCACGACTTATGTGGCGTGGCGTTTTAGCATGGCTAACACCTGCCTGTTTACGAAAATCATTTCCATTGTTACGTTTTGTATTGATTGCAGCTCTAATTGAAATGATGAGAACTTATAGTCGATGATAGCTCAAGAAACACTAACAATAATCGACACAAGACGATCAGCACAACAAGCACGGTTGTGTTTCACCACTGAAAAGGCGAGACAATCAAACTAGAACATACAACTCGCTAGAGTAGTCGAATAGAATCCGCAGTGCCAGGGTTATTTTTATGAAGATGAGCTATTTCACTTGTTGGATTGTGCTTGTAATTGGAACTTCATCCTCGAAGTTTTCCTGACGTCTTGTTCCAGAAACTTCTCTGCAATTTCTTCTTCTCGAGCTGCTCATTTTAAATGCAAAACTTTATCTTTGTAGTTTTGATGAAATCTACCTAATTGAAAGATATTGCTCGCACGCACATTGTTTTTGCTATTGGATGCGTTGTGGTTACGATTGTTTGCTTTTACAGTCGAACCTCTGTATGTTGAACCTCAACAAAATGAATCTCTCTCAACATTTGAACAAATGATGTGCCTCAAATGGACTTGAATTGAATCGTGGAAAAACTTTGCATTTTAATGATCGAATGAGTTTTCTGCCACAACCGTCAGACCTAAGAATGGTAGACGCCCTGCTGTTTCCGAGTGTGATGCATCAGCTTGTTTAAGATGGAATCTTGAGATTGACCGCCGCTGCAAGAGGGCATCTCAACGTCTATATGTCGTACGTCAACTGAAGGATAAAGTTAATAAAAATGCTCGGTGTCTTGGAGTACTGCAATCCTATTTTTATGAATATATCTGAGTGCAACTCACAAAATTTAGAAAGAATACACCGACGCTCGCACAAGTTGACATGTGGGAAATCATGCAGCTGCGAATCCTTTCCGTCTGTCAATGAACGAAGAAAGCAGCAAGCTTTGAAGCTCTTCGAAAGAATGAGAAGCAGTGAACACACACTGCGCCGCTTGTCTCCAGATTTCCTGCAATCTGGTACGAGACTGTATTTTCCCTTTTGCCGGACTAGTCAACGCGAATTTGCCGTCAATTCATAGTGAATATACTATTTACTCCCTTGTTGACTCAACCTCTACATGTACCTCTACGTGTATCTCTACGTGTACCTCTACGTGTACCTTCACGTGTACCTCTACGTGTACCTCTACGTGTACCTCTACGTGTACCTCTATGTGTACCTTTACGTGTATCTATATGTGTACCTCTACGTGTACCTCTACGTGTACCTCTACGTGTATCTATATGTGTACCTCTACGTGTACCTCTACGTGTACCTCTACGTGTACCTCTACGTGTACCTCTACGTGTACCTCTACGTGTACCTCTATGTGTACCTCTACGTGTATCTATATGTGTAACTCTACGTGTACCTCTATGTGTACCTCTACATGTACCTCTATGTGTACCTCTACGAGTATCTATATGTGTACCTCTACGTGTACCTCTACGCGTACCTTCACGTGTACTTCTACGTATATCTCTACGTGTACCTTCACGTGTACCTCTACGTTTACCTCCAGGTGTACCTCTACGTGTACCTCTACGTGAACCTCTACGTTTACCTCTACGTGTACCTCTACGTGTACATCTACGTGTACTTCTACGCGTACCTCTACGTGAACCTCTGCATGTACCTCTACGTGTACCTCTGCATGTACCTCTACGTTTACCTCTACATGTACATCTACGTCTACCTCTACGTGTACCTCTACATGTACCTTTATGTGTACCTCTACATGTACCTCTACGCGTACCTCTACATGTACCTCCACGTGTACCTCTACGCGTACCTCTCCGTGTACCTCTAGGCGTATCTCTACGTGTACCTCTACGTGTACCTCTACGTGTACCTCTACGTGTACCTCTACGTGTACCTCTACATGTACCTCTACGTGTACCTCTAAATGTACCTCTACGTGTACCTCTACGTGTACCTCCACGTGTACCTCTACGTGTACTTCTACGTATACCTCTACGTGTACCTTCACGTGTACGTCTACGTTTACCTCCACGCGTACCTCTACGTGTACCTCTGCGTGTACCTCTCCGTGTACCTTCACGTGTACCTCTACGTGTACCTCTACGTGTACCTCTACGTGTACTTCTACGTATACCTCTACGTGTACCTTCACGTGTACCTCTACGTGTACCTCTACGTGTACCTATACGTGTACCTCTACGTATACCTCTACATATACCTCTACGTATACCTCTACATGTACCTCTACATGTACCTCTACATGTACCTCTACGTGTACCTCTCCGTGTACCTCCACGTGTACCTCTACGTGTACTTCTACGTATACCCTTACGTGTACCTTCACGTGTACGTCTACGTTTACCTCCACGCGTACCTCTACGTGTACCTCTCCGTGTACCTCCACGTGTACCTCTACGTGTACTTCTACGTATACCTCTACGTGTACCTTCACGTGTACCTCTACGTGTGCTACGTGAATAGTTCGATGATGTACTTATTCCTCCAAAGTTTCCTAAGTTATCAAACTACAAATCAATATAATATAGCATATGTAATAGTATCAAGTTCGCGTGTACTTTTTTGCGTTTCCAAGTGTACCGACTGTTGAGTCAGATCAGGGAATTCTGAGAAAAGTGATCAGATGATCAAAAAGCGTTTGTTCGAGTAGAAAACATGATTGCTTCTGTTGACGAGAGAGGTCGTGTAGACTCGTATTGACAGTTATTTCCACTGTTCACAATTAATGATGCATGCAGCTTTTACTGTATACAAAACTGATTATTCTATAGTAGCTGCATGTTGGATCTTGAGTTTGCATTATCTTTTAATATGACAGTGTGATACTATTTCCCTATACAAATGTTCTCTAAATACATGTATTAGTTTTAATTATTTTGAATGACTGTTTTGACTTTATATGCTTACTGTAAAAGCAATATTACATCAAATTTTAGAAAACATCGATATAGTGAACTCTCCCCATAGTGAATTTCTTATCTGGTCTTTGGTTTTTTATCTGTAGGAGCAGGCTACTTGTTCAGCCATCCTAGATATTTTAAGCTAGTTTGGGCCATTCGGTTTTGATCATGAATCAGACGGCGGGAGATGATGATGATTTTCGGAAGAAAGAAGTTTACTTCTATTGCGAACTGGCACTCCGCAATCGTTCATGGTTGCATGTTCAGAGACATATGCAAATAGCAAATTAGTGCTATAAAAACGATACTTTTCTTGACCACCTCTACGAAATATTTTGACTGTGGATAGTTTAGGCATCATTGGATACTTCATTTACTTCTCTTCATGATCTCAAAGGTGTACACAGCTGCTCTGTCAATAATGATTATTGTCTCCAAATAGATTTCATCAAAGACTTCTCCATATAGCTGCTCTTGACTGATCACATGTACTACATGTATTCTAGCGATTCCCAATAGCAGCGTCGCGACTGAAAACTTGGATATGGAAACATCTCGCATCTTATTTCAACTCATGTGTTGAGGTGCTGACTATATTTAGCCTCCAAAGCAGGCCCACATGTAATCGCAAGTGCATTGCAAGAATCAGTTCGTTATATAGGACCAGTAATGTCAGTGTAATTAATGAAGTCGCTGTTGGTTTGATGTTTGCTCGATGAGGCTCGCTTTGAAGGATAAATAAAATCACCATGTCAATTCGGTAGCGCATAAATAGTCATAGGCCCTCTTCGAGTTGCCAAATCGATGTGACCTTGGCAACTCGAAAAGATGATTATTTGAAAAAATTTGCACTTTTTACATGAACTTCGTCAAGGTCTCTTAGAAATTTTTAGTCCATCAGAGCTGATTATTTTGGGAAAACCGGCAATTCTAAGTTTGAAAACAAATTAGTAAATTGCAATTGCGTGTAATTAGTGATTACGTTTCATCCAAAATATTTTGATAAAGCCAAAAGTTTAGATTTCTTTGTTTTACTGTATGGTTATGCACAGGGAAATTTAAAATGTCGAAAAGCCCATGCAAACAGTTAATTCTTTTGATGTTGATGTCCAATTTTTTTCCTATTCTCCAACTCCAATCTCTAGTGTAGTCTTTCTGTTAATGTCCACTCATCAATTTCAGCTAAATTCATAGCACGGTGAGTATTCATCGGAGACACTGCATTAAACCGACCAGAGAATAGCATTACTTGCGGAGGAAATACTATTCCTCTCAATGAATACTCACAATGCTATGAATTTAGCTGAAATTGATGAGTGGACATTAACAGAAAGACTACACTAGAGATTGGAGTTGGAGAATAGGAAAAAAATTGGACATCAACATCAAAAGAATAAACTGTTTGCATGGGCTTTTCGACATTTTAAATTTGCCTGCGCATGACCATACAGTAAAACAAAGAAATCTAAACTTTTGGTTTTATCAAAATATTTTGGATGAAACGTAATCACAAATTACACGCAATTGCAATTTACTAATTTGTTTTCAAACTTAGAATTGCCGGTTTTCTCAAACTAATCGAGCTCTGACCGACTAAAAATTTCTAAGAGATCTTGACGAAGTTCATGTAAAAAGTGCAAATTTTTTCAAATAATCATCTTTTTGAGTTGCCAAGGTCACATCGATTTGGCAACTCGAATAGGGCCATAAATAAAATGACATCAAGTTAAGAAGAGATTTATCGCCTCATTGAAATCAGATTGAAATGACGGCATTTGACATAATTGACCAAGCACCGCGATAGCTTGCAAAAAGACAATTCATAATGTCCAACTACCGGGAAAGAAAATTTTGGTTTCGAAGTGATAATAAAATTTATTCCAGTAAAACTGTGACGAGCCTTCGGCGTCCTGCGCCTTCTGAGGTCGATAGTATAGCGGTGACTGCATTTGTTTGTAAGAAAGAAAGTTGAAATGTTGAGGAGCCTCGCTAGCATGCAAGTGATCGATTTTTAGGGAGCAAAGAGTCATCTGTCACCAGGTGTTGTTATCGTGATTGTTTGACTTCTTCAGAGACCCATTATGAAATCCCTGGTGACCCTGCATCTTGGACCGCTGGTATACAGCTGTCTTGCCATTGTCATGCTGACAAAATTATTAAAGTTACCAACAAACGATTTTATGTTTTACGTAAATTGCGCCCATTTGTATCTGATGAAGAACTGCATATCATTTATACATCCTATGTTAGATCTATTTTGGAGTATGCTTGTCCCGTATTTGTGAGCTTGAATAAAACATTGTCTCTCCGATTAGAAAGAATAGACAAAATAGCACATCGCATCATTTATGGAAACAATGTAAGAAAGTGTGACTGCTCCATTGATGAAATTTCAAAGCGTAGTTTTATGTTAAGCAAAAGACTTTATTTACATGCAGAGTCTATTGTTACTCATTGTGTTCATAATTTGATGCTTAAACGTCTTATGTATTCAAATCATCCATGCATACCTCTTTGTAGAACCGTAAAAATGAAGACATCTGTTTTTCCTTTTATGACCTGTCATTTAAACAAAATTTTTCAGTGAAAGTTACGAAATCAATCTATAATGTTCACATGTCACTGAATGTCTTTTTATGAATGCATTTAACTTTTATTTGCGTTAATGTTGATCGATGTATGGTACCTTTTGATTTTCATTTGATTAAATAAAACACTTTTCTATTCTATTCTACAGTCTTGAGCTAAATCATTTAGAAGTGCATGATTTCCTATCTATGACCTTCTATGGCCATCTACATGGAAAATACATCTACACTCATCATTGACAAAGCATTCCTCATTGCTATGTCCCTTGTATATAAATCAAATGTTAAATAAATACAAATAATTGCCTGATGCATTTAATCGCATAATTATTCCATCTAAAAAGCTAATCCAATAAAAATATTTTCAAATTACAAAATTTGACATGAAAATATGATGAAATCTTGCCAATGGAGTTTCATATCTTCATTGTGATAAGAAATGTCAAAATAACTTCTGAATATTCAGGGTAGGTTCGTGTCAGCGTTCTTGTTAGACCAGTGGATACAGTGGATCACTGGCAATACCACAATTATTTTCTTTGTTTCTCGACATCTTGATGTATCCTCCTTCGCCCCAACTTGTTCCCCAACTGTTCTTCACCAACCAATAATCTTGGCCATCTTCAGTCCCGTATCCAACAACAAGAACTGCATGATCCAACCTCCTCGAACTGCAACTTTCATCGTAATAAACACCGCTCTTGTACGAATGGAAGCTGGGCTTGCTGGCATCAATGCTGACTGCGATAGGCCCTGAAACGAAGACAAAAGGGTGAAATGAAATTTGGAGGAACATTTTTAGTTCTGGGAGTTGAATAGCTAAATATAGTAGTTATGCGAACAATATACTGTTATACCAAAGTCAAGCTGGATGCACTGTAAATCATGAAGTCCTAAGTAAGTATAAACCTGAGTACTAAGCGGAAGAGTACTAAAATTGCTTGTTGAGTACTAATATGACGACACATCAATATCAATAAATGACGCGACACCAGGACAAATTCAGTGAGTCATTATTCAGCTGTTAGTGACGGAGCACGCTATCTGAATAAGTCTTTCTGTTCCCAGATGAGAGCTCATCGTCAACGATGTAATGAATAGTGACTGTGAGAAGGATGGCGATGGCGTCAATCAGATAGTCAACACAGTTGCTCGCAGTTCCTGCACAGAAATCGTCATTTCGGTCGCTTTCATCTCAGCTGGCGCGTGTCAGCAACTGCAAATGACGGTTTAGTGTGTTCTTGTGTATCGCAATGGGTGCAGTAAAACAATAAATGATCCTGCAAACCAACCTGTGACATTCTATCGATATCCTCTTAATGAACTTAAGACATCAATTAGGAGTACTGCCAACGTCTATCATTTTCTCCGACTGTACTTTGAGTCCCGTCAAAGATTGCCATCCCTTCCGACAATGCCTTGAATCCTACTAACATTTACCCACTTCACTGACTTCGCTTTGATTCTTGCGCATGTTTTATTGATCCAAATGCATTTGTATTTAATTGCCAAAGAAGTTCTTCGATGGATGTACTCACTTGATATGCTGTCTGGCATTTTTCGATCTAGTGGAGGTGCTAGTCCTATGCAACTAATTAAATGAGTACAAAAATGAGTACAAATATTTTCGAACTCAAAGAGTGCCAAATTCTGGGACTCATTTCACTGTCGTACTTGTTACTCACATTCAGTAATCTTTCTAGTGCTCATGTTGGACTTTATGAAAAACAGTGCATGTCTATATTTTGACACCGAAGACAATTGATAGCCACGAAGCCGTAGGCAGTGATTTAATGCGATCTAGGGAACAAATTCTCTCAATTATGGTTGTGAATACATGCTTCTTCCTCATGTCTTTTTATAACTGATTTCCAACTATTTATGAAACGCGTTGTATGCCTGATGACGAGAGAAGCAGAAGCAAGCCAGTCCATTAATTCGCTAATGCAGCACATTCAACGGAGTGTACCCAACACTGCGGTCTACGGAAGCTATGACGTGATTTTGCACAATGCCGTCTGAAGGCTCAAAGGGTTAAGACTTTCAATTGGTTGATCGATTTTGCAAGATGGCCTGGAAACATTGCTACAAAAGCTTGCAAGAGATATGAACCGGATGCTTCGATAACAACATCTCTTTGATAAGCCATGCCCCTTTGACTATCATGGATGATAGTCGGAAATCTGTAATTCTGTGATATCTTAGATGATAATAATGATATTTGAGATCGGCAATCTACAGGGTGGCGCACGTAAACCGCCGGATTATAGACTTTTATTACTCCTCAAATATTCATCCGATCGTCATGAAATTTCGACTCATACTAGTTTGGAGGATAGGATTTATGATGATTATACCTGTTGTACTGAGAATTGTCAGAAAATTCTGATTCTATTGATCGAATGACATGTGCTCATTTAGTTGACATCGAAAATCTAGATCAAGTTAATTAACGTAACATGAATCGTATTCTGCACAACGAATTGTGCGCAGTCTTGAAGTGAATATTGTTCAGTTATTTCCATGTCATATAAAATACCATTCGACGATTAAATCACTATCTGAAAAGAATCGAACATAGAGGAATGGATGATTATTCGGTTGCAGAACGAGCAAAATGCGCGGCTTGGTACGAATGGCTCAAGAGTCCAGTGGAGGTACAAAGGCTTTATCATTCAGAGTATGGCAAGAACGCGAGAGCACCGGATGCCCGTACCATAAAGCGGTGGCACACAAACCTGTTCATCTTCTGATCGAACGGAGCAGAATGTGGAACGAGTTGTGCAGCACTTCGAGGAGGACCCAAACACATCTACCCGTCGTGCATCTAATGCTCTTCAAGTGAGTCGCCGCACTATCCAGCACATCCCCCATGACTATGGATGGCATCCGTACAAGGTCCAGGTGGTGCAGCGATTACACGAAGAAGATCTGGAAAACCGAATGGAACTCGCAAAACAGGAGCTACAGCGCATCCAAGCCAACCCGAGCCATTTAGTGGAACTAACATGGTCCGATGAAGCTCACTTCCATCTGGATGGTGGTGTGAATCGCCACAATTGTCGTTATTGGGCCAACCAGAACCCTCACTGGATCAAGCAAGAGTTTATGCACTCGCCACGCACCACCGTCTGGGCGGCAATTAGCCAATCAGGTATCTACAGACCGTTCTTCTTTGACACCTCCGTCAACAAGGATCGGTATCTCAAGATGCTACAGGAGGAATTTTGGCCAGCGGTGCAGTCGGACAGAAGAGGCAGGAGCATCATATTCATGCAGGATGGTGCACCTCCACACTGGGGACTTCCTGTGCGTGAGTGGTTGAACAAGAAGATGCCTAACAGATGGATGGGACGTGGATCTCCTAACATGCCCTGGCCACCGCGTTCACCTGACCTGACGCCTTGTGATTTCTTCTTGTGGGGTTTTGTCAAGTCCAAGGTTTACCATACACGGCCAACATCCATGCAAGACCTGAAGGACCGCATCATACAAGCATTTCAACAAGTGACAACTGAGATTGTCGAGAAACTGCTCTGGCCTACCAAAAGCGACTCGAATCCGTCCTCGAGAATGGAGGAGGACACGTTGAAGTTCGATGACTACTAACACCTTTTTTCTTATGTTTTTCATTTAATAAATGTTTTCTATGACATTTACCTTAATTCGTTTTGGTCATTATTGATAAAGACGTGGGGGAAATAAAGGGAAAAGTTTGTCATTAAAGTTTACATGTTAAGATGCATTGTTGGTATGTCAATTTTACTACATGTCATTCGGTCAATAGAATCAGAATTTTCTGACAATTCTCAGTACAACAGGTATAATCATCATAAATCCTATACTCCAAACTAGTATCAGTCGAAATTTCATGACGATCGGATGAATATTTGAGGAGTAATAAAAGTTTAAAATCTGGCGGTTTAGGTGCGCCACCCTGTATGTCAGATACCACCTAATGTATTTTGCCATGCAGTCCAAGGGAATTCACATTGATGAGGACATCTTTATATATAAGCTAGCTGGCATTGTGCAATCTTATGAGCCACACGTGAATCAGAATTAACAACAGAATTGTTCAGCTATTCTAGACTTCACAAACTACGAGTAGTTGGACCTTTCTGAGAAGGAACTGCAGACAACTCTAAAATCTGTAGACATCTTTTACTTCTGATTGACTGAAAACTATGTATTATCAAAGTCAATAAATAGCTTTATGTGTATGCTCGACAAGTTTATTCTAGCCGATTTTGACATTTTATGCAAATTGATGTATGCTGAGGACTGACTACATTAACATGAGTCACAGCAAAATACGAATGATGACTGTCTATTTGGAAGACACAAGACACTCACGAATCAAATTGCTGCTTATCAACCTCCTTGATAATGGTTTATGTAAAACCCGTGTCGTTATAGGTAATGAGAGTAATAATTAAAAAAAGTCTTGCTGCTGAAATTTAAATTTATCTCAATTTTCGACGGTATGCCAACAGAGCAGTTGTTAATGAATTTCTCTAGATAGCTTCTCTGAAACATAAATTGATAATTCGAGTCAGAAGCTATGATAGAAATCTCCAGAGTGAATACGCTGTTTGACAAGCAATTTTGTAGATGTTTGTGCACTGCAAACTGCACGATATCAAAGCTTCTTACGAAACCGATGTACGAAAAAAGAATAACAAAATGTGCGAAAGCACTATTGTTGCTGCTCATGAACTACGAAAGCAATTGGCATTCCTATTGGATTGTCTTTATCGCAGTGTATGAACACGAAGAATAGTGCTTTCGCAAATTTTGTTATTCTCGGTTTGTACATCGGTTTCGTAAGAAGCTTTGGTATCGTGCAGTTTGTAGTGCACAAACATCTACAAAATTGCTTATCAAACAACGTTTTCCCTCTGGAGATTTCTACAATAGCTTCTATCATAGCTTTCATAAATTCTCGCTTCGCATTCAGAATCAGTCAGTTTTCGTACTCAACAGTTTACAATGTGGATGCTTGATTCCTTGCGTGTGAGATGTTCTCTTTTTCGCATATGCAAATGGCGCACAGTAACGCCGACATGAAATTCAGAGCATGTTGTACACATTATTACATGAATGACCATCTTTCGTTGCCATGTTTTTTTATTCATGTTGTAACCTGAAAGTCCGAAATCCCCCGCGACTTTCGCAGAGCATTTCTTAAAGTGCAAGAATGGTGAGATATACGAACAGAACAGCTTCACCGAAACTGAACAGAATAGATTCATGAAATCTATGAACCACGCAAACTCTTGCAGGCTAGTTCGTCTGATACCAACTATTTCTGAACATCACTCACACAACAGAAATGTTGCTCTAATCCTCCTAAGAGGATCAAATGATACAGATGGGATTAACTAGAGCATCTGAGATGACTTACCAGTGGTCGCAACAGCTTTCTGAAGAGCAGCTTCAGATCCTCGTGGACTAACATTGACATATCCAGTCACAGTGGCTCCTACATAAGCTCTTCTGAAGCGACAAGGTCCATCCTGCAAGATCATTTCAAAGACTACAAAGTTGATAAACTACAACATTAACAAGATATTACCTTTGCTTCATATGGGTAGCTCTCCTCGGTGTTAATTCCTCGATTAAACTCAATGTATGCGAATGCACTGTCTTGTCTCCCACCGGCACAGCCATTATTCCTGAATTTAGGACCACGGCTACAGTCTACAAGGTTTTGTTCTGACAATGACACCAGTTTCCCAGTTTTCCTGAAGTGCTGACCTTCCAATGATCCAGTAGCGCTGAAGGACCAGCAGGATCCACAATGTCCCTACGAAATGCAGATGTTGAGAAGATAGAGGAAGTAGTGTCGACTCAAAACAGTGTCTGTATACAGTAAAAACTTTTATATAAAGAAATTCAGTTTTTTGCGGAGATTGCGCTTGTGCTGTCCAAAAAATTATTTGATCGGTTTTTAAAAAGCTACAATTTTTCAAATTATTCCTACGTTTATGCACTACCGAGATGACGTCCCCTTTATGAGTAGTGTGAAACAAGTAGGATATCAACAGAACGAATATTTGCTAACAAGCATCATAATTAAGTGGAAATTAAGCTGATGATAAGGGCATTTCATGAGCTGCTTTATAATGCAAGTCCCTGGAAGTCTTCAATGAAAAGTTGACATCTTATTGAAAGCTTCTTGGCTGAGATGTCACGTTTTCAATTCAATTTTCAGTGGCATGATTTTATGATTCACCAGGCGTCTTTTCTTGAATCTGAATAGTGCTGAATAGTAATGTTGACCCATTTACACTTTTAAAGATCATTTTCTTTATAATGATGCTTTTGCTCTTTCAGTGGCAAGCACTGTAGTTTGTGAAATGATCACACTTAAGAAAATAATATTATTAAAGTGAGGCACGCCATGAGCTTTATAGCTTTATTTCCTCTCGAAAGAATGTAGCTTTTCATTTTATGACTTGTAGATGTCTATTGTTCATTATGAAGTTGATGGCTGCACCCCGAAATCTATGAATGAGATAATCCAGGGACTATATCGATATCTTGGTAGTCTCTGGCTAATCATAACTTGTTTACAGATTTCTATGATTGTTTTACACAAAAGCTTACACAGGAAAAGTTAACCTTGTGATCCCGTGGGACTGAGAAGTTGATTTTTCCTCCCGGCAGTTTACATAGAAGTTTCCCTCCCACACAAAATGAAAATGACTTTCCTCTGAGGCATGGCCAGCCGAAGGCAACATGATCTGACTGTCTAACACTTTGGTAAAACGAATGCTCAAGGTAGTTTGAACTCAAATTCGCACGTACCTGATTTTTGACGGGTGTCACATATCCTTTCATTCGCCAGTCTACAGTAGGAGGAAATTCAACATTCCGCGGAGGCAAGAAGCTTGAGCCATCGGTGTCATTCACATTTCTCGTGAGACACAACAGCATTCGTTTATATTCTTCGTTAGATAAATCAGAGAACTCGTTGATACCAAGCCGAAAGGTGTGCCTGCCGAGATCTGCTTCAAGATTGTGCTGTTGAATGTATTTCAAGTTCTTCTCCCATTGCACACGACTGGAATGGTAAATATTTGCTCATTAGACTTCATTTCGGTGTCTTGCTGTTTATTTCAAAACATTCAATCTATAGTTGATAGTTTCATGTGAGAGGATGTCCATCGTAGAAACGCAAGCAAAAATCAGCGCTATCATTAGGTTAATGAAAGCTCTAATTGAATGAACCGGAGAATTTATGATGAAATTTTATAGATTTCAACGGCAAATCTTGCCACGTGCGTTAGAGAAAGGTGAAAGCAGTCACAGACTTTTGTTTCTCATCTACAGAGCGATAATGCGATATATTCCACTTGTTACGTCTGGTGGCTCGTCTGGTGAGGTTGAATTTCTGTTTAGTCGATATACATTCGATCAATCGTATCACCGCTATCTGATTGAGAAGTAAGACCTTCGCAGTGTCTTTTTCCTTTCTTTAGTGCACTAAAGTAGCTGTTGTGTGTGATTGTCGTTTTGTCATAAAGTTGTGGTGAAGCGACGCTCAAGACAGTACGGAAATATCGCACTACATCGTACATGTAATACATCCAATATAAATATACTTCTGCGGATACTATAATGTATTAAAATACAAATATAACGCCCGACGTTTCACTGTCAACCAGCTTGATCACGAGCAAAATTTATAATGGCACAAAGGTAATAAAAACTGGAAGCGTGCGCAGAATGGAGTTACACGTCAGTACGGAATAGTCGCGTGAATAATCAAGGTCCCCTAAACATGTGTAGGGGTCTTGAGGTGCTACTATATTACGATACAAGTAGTAATGCTAAAAGTTCAAAAGCTAAACGAGAAGTGAAGCAAAGTAGTAGCGCGCACACATCAGCAGACAGATAATTTCCTACCGATGCAGCCATTCATGAGGCAATTACTTTCGTTCTTTACGAGGATGTAGGATACTTTTGAGGGATCTTCCAGTCCCTACCCACTACCGGATACGAGGAGCATACCCTACCAACCAGCCATAATAAAGTTTATGAAAACAGATATAAAAGAATGTGACTGGCAGTATTGGGCTATGTTCCAACAATGGAGGAAAATGACTTGATAGAAAGGGCATAGAAGTAATACACACAGACAATGTAATGCAATATCAAAAATGACAAACCGAATATACAGTCTTAGACAATGCCTATTCACCGACGGTGTCGCAAAAACTTAGCATACGAAATGTATGCTAGTTGTACTTCCTGCTACGAGTCTAACATGTACATAGGATGAATCTTGAAGCATCTTCATATCCGTTGTAGGGAAAAAATGAAACTTCAATACTGAGCCAATGATACATTTCATGTTCTTGTACAACATTGCTGCTTATGTCAGCGTTGAGACTAACAACCATTATGAGAAGAAGCCATGATAGTAAATAAACTGAACGGGAAAATTTAAGAGATTAATAGGTATGATGAAATTGTGCTCGAAAGCTTTGATTTCTCTCTTCTATAAATATTCATATAACTCTGAGCTTGTAGTTTGCGCAGACGATTTGTTTTTATTGAGCTCTATACACGCTAGTCAATCTTTGAGTCCGTTGTAGTTCAATCTCAGTGAAATTGAAGTCTGGACAATTGAAAACAAAATGATGATAAAACGCGCAAAGTATAATCAATTATATTGTGTCGCGAGACAAGAAATTCAGCACTGACAACTTCTTTTTACCAAATATCCTTCAATCTAGCACTCTGTTAATATTGGGAGTTCATGTTGATGACAGATGGTTCTGGGACTTCCATATTTGACAATGTGTGTGAGAGAGCTTCGACTCGGATCTACATGATACGCCAGCTGAAGCCGTTTCTCATTAAAGAGCAACTATGTCGTGTTTATTATAGCTGCATGCGGACAATACTTGAGTACTGCTCTCCTCTATTTGTGAGTCTACAGCAGCGACATTCTCTGGATATCGAAAAAGTTCACACAAGCTGTCGAAGAGTGATATGTGGAAGAACTGGTAGTAGCTGTTCATCATTTGTTCCACTGTACTACCGACAACACAATGTTCTGAACTGCTTCAGTCTTCGGTTGATGACCAATCACATCCACTCCACCATCGGTCACCGCGTATTCTACCCAACTCCAAGTCCTTTTTAATTCCTCTTTGTAGAACATCCACTCCACCATCTGTCACCGCGTATTCTACCCAACTCCAAGTCCTTTGAAATCCCCCTTTGTAGAACATCCACTCCACCATTTGTCACCGCGTATTCTACCCAACTCCAAGTCCTTTGAAATCCCCCTTTGTAGAACATCCACTCCACCATCTGTCACCGCGTATTCTACCCAACTCCAAGTCCTTTGAAATCCTCTTTGTAGAACATCCACTCCACCATCTGTCACCGCGTATTCTACCCAACTCCAAGTCCTTTGAAATCCTCTTTGTAGAACATCCACTCCACCATCTGTCACCGCGTATTCTACCCAACTCCAAGTCGCTTCAAATCCCCTTTGTAGAACATCCACTCCACCATCTGTCACCGCGTATTCTACCAACTCCAAGTCCTTTGAAATCCTCTTTGTAGAACATCCACTCCAATCATCTGTCACCGCGTATTCTACCCAACTCCAAGTCCTTTGAAATCCCCTTTGTAGAACATCCACTCCACCATCTGTCACCGCGTATTCTACCCAACTCCAAGTCCTTTGAAATCCTCTTTGTAGAACATCCACTCCACCATCTGTCACCGCGTATTCTACCCAACTCCAAGTCCTTTGAAATCCTCTTTGTAGAACATCCACTCCACCATCTGTCACCGCGTATTCTACCCAACTCCAAGTCCTTTGAAATCCTCTTTGTAGAACATCCACTCCACCATTTGTCACCGCGTATTCTACCCAACTCCAAGTCCTTTGAAATCCCCCTTTGTAGAACATCCACTCCACCATCTGTCACCGCGTATTCTACCCAACTCCAAGTCGCTTCAAATCCCCTTTGTAGAACATCCACTCCACCATCTGTCACCGCGTATTCTACCCAACTCCAAGTCCTTTGAAATCCTCTTTGTAGAACATCCACTTATCAAAACAGTTTCATCGTATGCATGTCTAAGCTTGCCAACCGTGGATTTTCAATTTAACTTTGCTTCAAGTGACTACAGATACTTTACTTTAACTTGAATGAATTTATCTCCAATTCTTGTTACTTGTTGTATTTAATTTGTCCTAACTTTTCTAATGACTGGCGTAAGTAGCCGCACGATTCCTAATATTGAGGCATTTATGAAATAAACGAAAAATGTAAGATGAAATTGCGCCCGAAAGCTTTGATTTCTCTGTTCATTTATATGTTCTATAATTCCGATAGTATTTTTTGTTGGTACTTCTTTGTGCTTTCTGTTACATTTCTTGTACACTTAGTCACAAATCACATTGCTGCCTTTTCTGTTAATTGATTCAATATGTTTACAAAACGTGCCAAAATTCAACCTCCGTAAAGGTATTTCTCTAAATGCGTCATAAATCTGACTTTCCATCACAACGAGCCAAATCCAGCGAATTTTAAAAGTCTCGAAGGCGACAAGGAGGTCGAATCGGGCCTGCCCTCGAAATGGTTAAGCATTCATCTACCTTACTGATATCTTCATTTTACACTAAGTAAATCATTGTGAAAGACTGTTCGAGTGAAGAAGAGTCATGCAAAGTCTCTTACCGGATCTCTTCATGCACCTGCGAAGGATAATTCTTTTTGTACGCTGTCTTAAAAGCTTTCCATTCTTCGTCATGTTCCGAGTTGACTGCATCGAACTTCAGAGTGCTGGCTGATATCACAGCGATAAAGGAAAGCAGGACGACCAGTACACGCATCTCTGAAACAAATTGCTTACTGTAAAATATTTAAATATGTCTTTTCCATCTTTTTTGTATTCAATAAATGATATTTGATAAAAGAATTATGAGAAAAACAATAATTTGTCGTTAGTCTCTCCCCAATACTATGCACCAGATGTCATGCGCCAACATCTGCCTATTCAAAACACTCGCATATTGGGAAAAATATTGGGGAGAGACTAACGACAAATTATTATTTTTCTCATATTATGAACCTCCCGACAAAATCCATCAACTAGATACAAGAATTATACAAATAAATACATATTCATGGAAATTTTGAAGACACACTAAAAGTTGCAGAAGAAGCATTTCACTCTATGAGTTTCTATTGCTTTATTGGTGACAATCATTGCAAAACATCTATAATATCGGAAATCTTTTCTTTTTTATGAATGAAGACCGCAAACCAGTCGAAGAGCTTTAATGATCAAGGTGCTAGAGATCTTGAACGCGATCATCTAATGATGGTTTCAGTGAGCGCTATGTGGATTACTCTACGAAATATGTGAGAACTGACTGCACTTACTTGATCTTGGAATGAGAAAATCACACATAGGATCGTTTAAATATATTTATTTTGCTGTCATGCGATTTGTTGAAGCCATGATTAGCGCCAAGTGATGGAAACTTTGTTATGATTTGATAAAATCTTATCATTTACATTCGAAGATTTGAACTAGAATCTGCATCGCTTTAAAGTCCACAAAATTTACAGATTGTTTGATATAATCAGCTACATTATCACTTGAATATTATCAACAGACTCTTAGAGGTCACAGTAAATCTGAATTCTGACAATTCGCAATCTAATAAAGATTTCTAATATTTTACAATAGTAATTGAGTCCATTGATAGACGAATTCATTGAATCCAGTGGGAATATGAATGTTTTGAAACCGAAACAAATTCTTAACCACTGCACTATTATACTAATTATAATTAACCGCGCGTCTTCCCATCCAGCCAGTGTTTTCAAGGGATTGGTGAGGTCTTTGTCCAGTGGAGCCGCGAACATCTGTTCATCCGATCCAGTTCAGAACGAGAAGCAGTTGGCAATGAGAAGTCTGGAGGAAAATGGTTTTAGTAACTCTGAGATGCAGCGTTGGTGGCGGACTGGTGGATCGGCCATGACAGCACCTGGTTCTAGAAAAGATGTTACGTTTCATGGCTCCATTCCTTATTTACCTGGTGTGTCCGAGAAAGTTCGCGGTGTCCTCAAGGAAGTGGGAATTAATGTCGGAATGAAGCCATCGACAACGCTGGGGAATCTACTGGTGCGGAAGAGACCGACTCCGGCAAAGCAGTTTGGGGTAGTCTACCGAATACCTTGCTCTGAGAAAGATTGCAACTGGAGTTACGTGGGTGAGACAGGCAGGACAACAGACGAAAGGAAGGAGCACAAGAGGGCCGTCAGATCTCTGGACGTGGATCGCTCAGAGGTTGCCCGTCACACGTTCGAAAGTGACCACGTAGTTGACATTGACGCGATGGAGATTTTGGAGCGGGAGCCAAAATGGAAGAAGCGTGAGGTCAAAGAAGCACTGTGGACGAAGAAATGTGGATCCTTCAACCGTGTCAAGCATAGCGTTAGTAACCAGTGGAACTTTTTTTGACTTTCTCTTTTCTTGAGATTATTTGTTTCTTGGTTATCAGTATTATGTCCTTTTCCATCTTTTAACTTTTAGAACGTTTTTCCGTGTTAGTTCAGTACACATAGAATCTAGCTATCTGTGTGATATCGGTGAACAATATTCAATTTGTGAACGTTGAATTGCTTGTAATTCTCAGTTGCCTGAAGATAGCCTCCGGTGGTGGCTGAAAGGCCTCGCTGTTGCAATAAACGAAGAAAGTCAACATCTCTCGTTTTTGGGCTTTCCTCAAAATTAGTAGAACGAATGTCTGGCCCTCTGTTCAGTGAAACTGCACTATTAGTTAAGTATGAAACCTATTAAGATTATTGTATCTACACCAGACTAACTTTCTCGGCTTGACCATGTCCGTGCTAAATTAAGATCAGATCACGAGCGTTGCCTGACATCTGTCTGATAGTGATTAGTGAGGCTGCACTCCCAACATGTCATGCACTTACAGACAGAGCAAGCAGAAATAGCATCAAAAGTCTTTGAAGAGCTCATTGTGGTAATTCTGACGCACTCTTTATTTAAACGACATCTACAGACAAATATCAGCTGACAAGTCTACTCGCAGAACCACTTCATTGCTTCAATTATGAGACAATTGAGTGAAATGAGGCAACCATGGATTTCTGACAGCTTCAATCCAACGAATAGCCTATCATCTGTATGATGAGGAAAATAATTATCAAGTTTGACAAAAATGAAAAAGGTGAACCTCCATTTTGAGAGAGTTGAATATCGGCTGAAATTGCGATAATGCACAACGAAACTTGCTGACCAGTGCTTCATTTCAGAATACTACACTCGATGACTGCATCATACAGTAGAAATATATAGGTAGAGTGTCGACTCAGAAAAGCATCTGTATACAGTGACATTTTTTATGAAAATATTCAGTTTTTTGCGGAAATTACGTTCCCGTGGTCCAAAAAATTATTTGAACAGTTTTGAAAAAGATAAATTTTTGCCAATTTAAATACTACCGACATGACTTCCCGTTATAAGTAGTATGAAGCAAGTTGGATATCAAAGGAATGAACATTCGCTAAAAAGCATCACAACTAAGCGGAAGTTATGCTGATTATCAAGGGAGTTTCATGATCTGTATTATACTGGAGGTCTTCATGAAAAAGTTACGATAGTATTTGTGCTTTCTTGGCTGAAATTTCAACTTTTTAATTCTATTTCATCGGCATTTATGATTCACTAAATTCATGCTTCAATTCTTGAATCTGAATAGTGATGTGGACTCATTTACATCTTTCGAAGTTAATTGAAATCATTGTCTTTGATTGTGTGATTTTGCTCTGCCAGTGGCAGGTTGCCTGTGATATGATCACGCGTAAGAAAATACTCTTGAGGTTAAGCATAAGAGCAATAGCAGGTCATTGAGTTGCTAATTTAACAAGCATTACCTCTCCAAGGCTGTCATCACACGGACGATCTGTAAAATAATATCATTTCCTTCTGGTCTTTCTGGCATGATCATTCAATTCCATTGTAATTTCTTCAAAACTGCAAAAATTTGCATATCTAATATTTGGAGACCATTCCGACTGCACTCACCTCGAGTTCATTTAATAAAATCGAAAGTGTATACGCATTGGGGATTTTATAAATGCGGAGTTACCACTCTACCTAATATACTTACTCTATGGACTATACTTCGAAGACTAATTCAAAAAAACTTTCCGCTATTTACAAAATGTCACTCTGATGTTCCCTTTGACTCTGCAGATGGACATTCGAGTGAGTCACTCGGTCATCTCTACAGATTGTCGATAGAGTTCTCACGAGGTTTGTCCTTTTATGGTGCTACCTGCTTCCCTTAAAAATGTTTTGTCTCACTCTGTAGAGCAGTTTGACAATTCACCCAATAACAGTTGCATGAGGACGATCTTATTGAATAAATACTACTAGCTCAAAAGATGTGATTTCTTTCATATGTGGTTCACTGTCCACAAGATATAACCAAATAGCCATGACCACGTTCACGAAAAATATTGTTGTGAAGATATTGGTTAAGACTGAAACATGATGGCATGAAAGGAGGACAGAGTGCAGTTAGCGAAGACATGGGCTAGAAACAATTCAACATGGTGCCGAAATTTGCACTTACATGAAGTTCAGACGAACGGTCTCCTCTTGAGGTGAATGGAACCTTCTTCTGTTAATGTGATATTTAATTAAGTATAATGAAAAGCTTCCACGAATAACTTTCGAGACATTTATGCACTGAGAGACATTGTTTGAATAATCTGCAATATTTGAATAAGCCCATAACAATAGCCTTCTATGACAATAACATCTCTAAAAGTGGATGCTGAATGTCTTTATGAATAATGACAGAAGCAGTAACACTATTTTAAGAAGATGATCTAGGACAGGATAAAAATAACCGACTAAATATGTTGGCTGATATTAAATGTCAGAGTTCTGCGTATATGTTTCCTGCCCCATCACTCAATAAGAAATTTTCAAGTGCCCTCTAGATACCGTATTAAAAATCATTAGATATAGACTCAGAAAAAGATCATATCTTCAATGTGAGTTCATTTGGTGGAAATGGAAATTGACCTAGCTCGATAAAAATATAAATTGGGGCAGCTTTTTTGTCCAAAGCTTTCCTCGGGTGTAGCAGTATTGTGACTGACCTTTATCATTCAATTATTGTCTCACTCAGTTGTCAACTGTGGCATGGACAGCTAGAAAGCTATAGACTGATCGCAGATATTCACGCAATACCACTGGAGATCTACTATACCAAGAAATCAAGTTTATAGTCAAAAACAATTCTACTTTATCGAAGGTGGATGTGCAAAAAGAAATGCCACGCAGCTTATTTTATTTTGCAGTGATTTTTCTCTTTTATGCTTACTTTCTGAAGATTCCATGGAGAGTTTCTTTGCTACACAGTTAAAAAAACATGAAAGCTCTCATGAGAGCGTCATATCCCTTACAACACAAAATGTTCCCTAAAAGTACTTCATTTATCGATTCGTCAGTAAATCACTCGTTTTAGAGGTTTCACAAAAATACATCTCGATGCCTATTAAGGGCCAAAATCTCAGAGGACAGCATCTGGCTATTTTTCATTTCATCAAAAAATACACCAATATTTCAAAGAGATGCAGTACAAAAATGACTCGGATGACGCAATCCTCCCCTGTTGACTGCATCTTGATACTGTGTGACATTTTTATCTACAGCATCAAACTGTGGACATGGAGCCTCAGAATCAGAAACAAGAAGGCGATTGTATTCTGTGCATTGTTTGCCGACACTTCTTGCAACATAACCCGGAATATAATACAGAAGTTTGCTGCTTGAATCAATAGGCCTATATGCATCGAGCTCTTCATTTTATTTAGGCTAGATATCATGATATTCGATACTTAATTCATGTCTTCGGCACTTGGAGGTGATTGTATTCTAGCTGGCCATGACTGTGGAGGATTCGTGCAAGCGATATATGCTTCCAGCCAAACAAAGTGATTTCCATTAATTTTGGCTTGATAGAAGCCTCTCCTCTTGTACGAGTAATTGTTTCTTTATTTGTATTGAGTAACGTATAGGCTGTATGCTATCATTCGTGCGAAATTGCTTACTCTCTTATATCTACAACAAATCATTAAATCTCCTATTAACAATAAAAAGTGTGCTAGTTTTCATTGAAATTTTTCCAATGTGAATTTTATCATAATGTTTGGCAAAATTCTTGTATGAATGTTCTGTAGGAATTTTGACTGATGTTATTCTAAACTGGACGAATGTCAAAGTTGTGCAGGCCTACCAAGAATTGTTTCGGTTAATAAATAGGAAAATTCTTGGTAGGGCATGAAAGGAACAGTTTGAGTATACTTGCGCACATTTTCATTACGAAAATGTGGGTTAGTTTGCCATTCTCATCACTTTGTGCATCCATGTATGTCTCTTCTATAATTTACAAGTTGCAATAAACGCTAAGCTGAAGAAACTAAAATTAGATAAACACTTAAAAAGCACCAGATGTCTATATGATCAGGTAGTTACTCATTATTTAAGCATCAATAGCTGATGAAACAATATTCTGTTAAACAACAGAATATTCAGACCGCACATGTAATCCTTTCGCTTCAGTCCATCCACAAGTGTGGAAAACGGTACAGTTCCGCTTTATTTTCCTTAAATGCATGTAGGCCTCCGCAAGCAACTGTATTCAAATACTGGACTTTCGTACTTGAATCTAATTATTGAACATGATGCAGACAATGTTTAAAACACTATTTAGAAATGACTTTTTCTTGTTTCAGATGAAAAGCATACAGTCATAACAGAAAGATCAAAAGTGTTAACACGAGTAACTATAAATCGAATCATCGCATTAATTAAGGGATAGCATGCATGTGTTTGCAAACTTGCTTGCACACAGGGCGGAAGGCTAGATGAATGTTAACAAACATTTCCATGGGGAACGGCGTATCAAAATGTCCTCTATATTCATAGGGACGGGGCAAAATTTCAGTTGGGATTCCATAAAGAGGACTTTTTTGTGGTTAGTTCTTGATTTGTGGGCTAGTCTCACATCTATTCCTTCTCTCTTGAAAATTCTTTTGATGGAAATGTCAACTTCATCTGAGATGTAATCCAATTTCAGGTATACTGGCTCGCAATTCAACTTCTTCGATTTTTTCTGTTGCTTTGATTTTTTAATGAAATTGTCACCATATCCGTTGATTTTAAGTATTCTATCAAAATTCTTTTCATGGACAGTTCTTGTATCTCTTGAGCTGCACCTCATGTTTATCCTTCTCTTTCATTTCGTATGATGCTCAATTTTGAGTTCGATGAAAGATGAGATTCTGAATGAACGAAAAGATCTTTCTTTTGTTTCTTTTTATAGAATTCAAATGTCGGTCCATGTTGTGATCCATTGTTACAGAAAAGTCCAAAAGACTTATAGAATTATTATCTTTTGGATATTCGATGTCAAATTTGATATTCTCATGTTAACTGTTCATTTTCTGATGAAACTCAATTGCCTCATTTTTGTTATGTACGAGAATAAAACAATCATCAACATATCGTTTGAATAGAGAGACGAAAGGGCATGTTGTCAACGTTTTTTCTCTAATGTATCCATAAATAAGATTTCTAGAATACTTGAGAGCGAAGACCCCATTGGAAGACCTTTCCTTTGTTTGAGAATATTTCCTTCATACTGAAAATATGTGTTTTCACATACAACTGTCAGGAGATCATTGATGTACTGAATGTTTATTCCTTTTACTTGACTGTAACTGTTTGTCAATAAGATTGATATGACGTTCTGAATTGCCTCGTGTACTGGTATTGAGGTATACATCGATTGTTCATTCGATCTAGACTGAATGGAAAGGTACAATCACTGCTGTTGTTTTCCTTTAAGGTTTTGATGAGTTGATAACTGTTCTCTAGATGAGCTGGAAGTGGAGTTAGGATCTTTGATAAAAGCCATGCGATTTTCGATGTAGGTGAACTGACACTTGCAACAATAGGTCGTATCTTTATGTTTGGACCATCTTTGTGAGTTTTTATAAGGTGATAGAAAGATGGGAGGTCAGAATTGTTTGTGATGTAGCTATTCTATATGTAATAAGGAATTGATATTGTAAAAAGTAATAAGTAATAAAGTAATAAGGATTACTTTGTCAAATTGATATGAATTTCAGCGAACTTGCGAGTTCGAATCTTAAAATATTCTTGGTGCATGTCAAACGCAACTCTACATGCTATTCATGTCACCATCTCAGAAAACACGCGTGAAAGTACAGCACTTCTAAAGGCGAGGACAGAATCGCCCTTTGCCATCGCGAATTACCTTGAGACAGATAAAAGAGTTAACCTTTTGTCGTTCGTAACTTTCATAATCAGTGTGTGACTAGGGATGATTTCAATTGCCTCTTGTCGAGTTTCTTTCAGCAAATACCGACAGAAGCTGTTGTAGACCATGTGATCGACAGATTCGATGCCAGGGAGATTAGTGATCGAATATCAAGGATATTGAGAAGGTTTTACAATGTATTTTTTGTGTTTTTAATTCATAATTTCTATTCATTACTTTTTTAGTGAAAATATTGTTGAATGTAAAACTCAAATGCAACCCTCTCATCATAATCATTTATATTACATTACAGTTATGTCGTATAGACATCCCATTAACATTGTCATTGTTGAATATAGACACCACGATCAACCATGCAAATTATATTCAAAGCAGATCATATCAATGAATGAGGCCATAGATTTTCAGAGATACGTGACGAAGGTATCCATGAAATGAATATGTTTGGCATAGAAGTATTGCATATCAGCGACATTTAGCTAAAAGTGATGGTAAAAAAGTAATGTTAAATATCTAACGTTAAACGGTTTCCATTCATTCAATACTAAAATCTATGTCAATGGATTCACATAGAAAATGTTAATTTTTTTATTGCATTGACTAGATACAGACATATGCAACAATATATGATTTAGAATGTCATCAAAAAATGCCGAATGCCGTGTGAAGATAACCTGCATGCAAATTCGGAATCATTTATTGCTGTACTGAACGTAGGGGGCAAAATAGTGCAGATTTCTTTCATTGCACATGTGTTGGATACATTCAATTACAGTTTGTATTTCAATCATACATGAGATGCGATTATCCAGGGATATCACTGAAATTTAAGACGATGAGGTGAGTTTCAATATGCTTTGACGCTTCAATGGTTACTGTGATGTTGTTAGTGAAATATGGAGATGCTGTCTTAGGAGTCTTGTGAGTTGTGAGTTGCACAATTTGAATATATCGATGTCTGGTCATTTGCAATTCTTTGAATAGTAGCACTTGCAACGTCAGTGTGCTGCATCAACAGTTGTCGTCCTCTAAACGACTTCAGACACAACTTATCGACCGTTGATATTTGAATTTTAGTCGAAAGTAAACAAATGCTGCAAACTTGTTGATGAAATCAGGACGGACGCGCAATTTATCGGGCAATCCGTAGGATGTGAATTATCTAAGGAATCAGCTTCAACTTGTGCTTGCAATGAATGTTATTGTTTACGAGTACACATACGCACATCGTATCATAAATAATCGCAGATTAATGCGTGCATTTGATACACTATCTATCATCCACATGCAGTCTACACAGCTTTTTTCACATTTCTATGGGTTCTGGGCCTCCTCGTATTACTGCACTCGGCTCCAATCGACTTTGCTTCAATCGTTAGATCAGTGGCCACTCGGTCCGGTCAGTCACAGTTTGCTAACTGGTATTCTGCATGAAACGCATACGAGATGCTGCACATATTCTGTCTTGTATGCATCTATACACACAATTCTCTTGTAAATCAGACACTTTAGCCGTATCACGACAGGGCTATTTTCGTGCCCCGTCCTCAAATGTTCCATGTTCCGATGGATAAAGCTTCTTTCTAATCAGGAACACTATATATTTCGAGTCTCTTCTTTTCAATGGTAGTTCCTGTTTTACATGATTCGAAGACCTTCATACCAAAAATTTACATTCAAAATTTCAGATTTTTTCATTTTTATGAATCTGTATATAGTTTTTGACTCTTCAAAAATTATTCATTACAACCAAAGTATTTCTGCAAACTTTTACTCAAGCATATCTATATGGTGTTGTAAGCATAATATTCTGCGCTAAATTTAGTATCATAAACAGCAATTTGAAATCTAATCGTAAACAATGTCTTTTCATGTATTTTTGCATTTTTTATCTTTACAAATGTATCGTTCTAATGACCTATTCGCCATAAAGACAAGGTCATGATACATTCCGAATGCAATCCTTCGAATGGTGGTATGTATTTTGCACTATTTTGTGAGTTTCATATCTAAAACTTCACATCAAAACTTCATGTACATGTAGGCCTATATTTCACATGCATGTACCTTACATGTACACTATACACAATTATCTCCTCGGTTCTGATAGGGTTACGGTATATTTCTCAGACATCTTGTGGTTACATGATGCTGTTGATGTTTATCCATGAATTCTGATTGAATGAATTTCACTGTGAAATGAACGATAAACAAAGATTGGGCTGCTGGGCTTCCTCATTGGCGACGTTCGTTTTACATCTTCATCAGGCAGTCAGTAGACTGTTTCTCTGTCACTGATCGTCACAACAAAGAAAGGAAAACTGACGAAAGTATCAAGGTCACTCACAGCAGTCACATCTTCTCATCACACTTCAGCATAACAGCAATTTCTTCCATAACCGAATGATGAGGGAATTATAAAAAGTTCGCTACAAACTTTGGTGGAGGATGTAGCAGCAAGACATCCACTCTTCCAATCATCACTGGAGAACAGAGATACACAGATCTAGGCGAATGGACAGAACAAGCAGCAAGTCAGTAATTGCATTGAGTCAATAAGCGAAGTGAAGTAGAAATTAACGATCTAATGACGACCATTTCAGATGACCGAAGTATAAATTGGGTGTCATTATTAATTTCAAAAAAAAAATTTGTCTTAAATAAAATAGTTGTTGTATTATGATTATTTCTACACTGTAAATCGCTGGATACGAAAATCACATATAAACATATACCAAAATCACATACAATTTGAAACTAACATCTGATACGACATTCTCGTATGTTTACAGAGATCTGTTATGTTTTTCATACGAATTCTCACTTTCTTTCGTATGTGATTGGTATGTAGCGATGCGAACTATTCTATCTGTGATTGGCTGTTTTACACTGCAATACGAGCTGTTGGTATGTTTTATATGCGAGACCCGATGCAAATTGGTATATGTTTCGTATGAAGAACTTTAGGTCACAGCAAAACATATGCATATATTGCATACTACTGTCAAAAGGGGGCTGGGTTGTCACGTCTACGAGTCCTCAAGGTCCAGGTGTAAACCCCCTTTCGGACTGCCTGCTCGGTGGCTCCTGCAGGTCGTGCCCCCTGGATGCTATCGGGATACAGGTCTTGCCTCCTGGAATACATCGATAGTAACCAAACAACCCACCGAGTCGGACCGGTTTAAGTCCAGAAGAGCCTTGGTCTAAATAACCAAGGTGAAGACCAGCGGCGACGAAGATCGATGAGCCACAAGCATCAGTAACTTCCAGCTTAACCTCCGACTCAACCCCAACAAATCCAGGGAGCGTCTGCTCAGTATCTGACGGCGACCTGGTCGGTCAAACCTCTGCGTCTGATGGCATCCATCGGCAAGTTTGTACTGGTTTGTTCGGTTTTCGTACTCTCCGAAACCTGCCCCTCAGAGAACCCGACTCTTCAAACGGCTGCGGAAGGCAATGGCAAACCACCGCAGTATCTTGCCATTGAACCCTATGGAGATGAATCACAACTACAGTTATCATGTAAACGACGTTAATGGGAACTCGACCATGCTCGTTGATCCCTCGTCCGGTAGACGTCCCTATGGAAGACAGGTAGGACCCAACCGTCAGCAAGCTACTGTCAAGCACAAGCATAAGAAGAAAACAAACAAGAAGTTGAAAGAGAAACAGCTAGCAATTGGTACTTGGAATGTACGTACTATGAAGGATACAGGAAAACTCTATGCCCTGATCAAATAACTCGAAGTATTGAATCTGGATGTTCTGGGAATCTCAGAAACGCGGTGGAGCGGAAGCGGTAAATTCGATTGGTTGGACAGCACTATCATGTACAGTGGTACAGAGGAGCGAACTGGCCTAAGTGGTGTAGCAATTATAGTGCGAGGTAAAGCCCGGAAAAGTGTGATTAGTTTCAACCACATCTCGGACCGTATACTCGTTGTGAAGTTTTGCACCAAGCCTGTGCCCACAACAGTAATACAAGTTTATGCTCCTACAACTGGTCACGATGATGAAGTTGTTGACCTCTTCTATGAGAAATTGCAATCAGCAGTTGAACAAGTAAAGAAACGAGAGATCTGCATCCTGATGGGCGATTTCAATGCAAAGGTTGGTGAAGGAGACGAACCTTCTGCTGGAATTGGTCGCTTCGGTCTGGGAATTCGAAACGAGAGAGGTCAACGGTTAGCAGATTTCTCTACAGCAAACAATCTTTGCATTTTGAATACGCAGTTTAGCCACCACAAGCGTCGACGATTCACGTGGACATCTCCAGACCAAAGCACCCGGAATCAAATCGATTATATGATGATAAATAAGAAATGGCGCAACAATGTACTTGATGCCAGAACTAAACCAAGTGCAGACTGTGATACCGATCACAAATTGGTCGTTTCAAAGGCTCAATTGAAAGCATTCAGTGTGAAAAGAAGTAGTCAACCATTCCGTTTCAACTTGAATAAACTGAACGATTGGGAAGTCCGGGATCAATACGTAACAGAAACGAACAACCGATTTGCAGCGCTATTGGCGACAGATACTACGGAGATGGAGCCGAATGATCTCTGGTCAAACATAGCTGATACCTTAAAAGAGGTTGCAACCGATGTCATAGGACGTGCCCCTAGGCGGAAAGTAACTGATTCTTGGATTGGCAATGAGACCCTCAAGTTAATTCATGAACGAAGAGAAGCTCGGCGTGTTTCAGATAGCCTTTTGATTAAAAAGCTGAACAAGAAGATAAAGAAAAGCCTGCGTAAAGACAAGAAAACCTGGCTAGAACGACAGTGCGCTGAAATCGGACGAGTTCGATAGAATGCATAAAGGCAAAGCACTTTTTCGAAAAATCTCCGCACTACTGAACCAGCAGCTACTGAAAAACAAAGTGTAATCAATGACTCCACAGGTCTAACCCTCATAGAACCCAACCGGGTTCTAAAGCGTTGGGAAGAATACGCTAAGCAGCTTTTCGGTTCAACTTCATCGGTTTTTCATCAGGAGCTTGTTACTACGCCTCCAGCAAAAAAGGAGCCTGTTCCGATGCTTGCAGAAATCCAGAACGCGGTAAAGAAACTGAAAATGGGCAAGACTGCAGGTTGTGACAATGTGCCTGCGGAACTCGTCAAGTTCGCTGGAGACTTTGCCACAAAAAGTCTTCACAAGCTTTGCGTGAGGATTTGGGAAACGGAACGTTGGCCAGACGATTGGAAAGAGCAAGAACTCGTATTACTGCACAAGACTGGCAATCCCAAAGAGTGTGGCAATTATCGCACCATTGCGCTTATATCGCATGCTAGCAAAGTCCTCCTCAATATACTGCTGGACCGCCTGCGCATGAAGATCGAGCAGGAACTCCCAGATGAACAAGCAGGGTTTCGAATTGGCAGAGGCACCGCAAACATGTTGGCAACCCTACAAGTCATTATTGAAAAGGTTAATGACATGTCATGTGGAGCGGTTATAACTTTCATTGATTATTCCAAGGTTTTTGACAGCGTGAGCCACGGTCAGCTCTGGGATATCATGTCTACTTTTGGATTCCCTGATCACCTCGTCAACCTGATAAAGTCCCTCTACTGCAATCAGCAAGGAGTTATTCGTTGGAACGGAGACCGAACCAAAGCAATTTCCAATCAAAAAGGGTGTGCGTCAAGATGAATTCTATCACCGCATCTTTTCAGTTTGTATACTGAGCAAATCATGAGAGAAACCGATTTTACGAACGCTGGCATAAATATCGGAGGCAGACAAATAAGCAATGTCAGGTATGCCGATGACACAGCTTTGATAGCCAAGAACATGATTGAAATGCAGGAGATGGTTGACCAGGTAAATGCCGCAGGAATTGAGAGGTCGCTCAAGCTAAATGCAAGGAAGACAAAAGTAATGCGAGTCGGTTCAACACGTGACGAAGATAGCACAATCACAATTGGGGCTGAGACTGTTGCAGAGGTCGATCGCTTCAAATATCTTGGCTCTATCAAGAAAAATGATGGAAGTTGCACAGAAGACGTCCTTGTGAGAATAGCTAAGGCGAAAGGCGAAGATGACCAGACTGAACAAGCTATGGGCAGATAGGGCACTACCAACAAAGCTCAAGATGAAATTAGTGAAGGCGCTTGTGTGGCCAATTCTATCATATGGAGCAGAAGGATGGACGCTGAAAACTGCAGACGAGAAACACATCGAAGCTGCCGAAATGTGGTTCTGGAGGAGAATGTTGCGCATAAATTACAGAGAGCACCGAACGAATGCCAGCATCTTCGAGCAACTGGCCACTACCCCTATGTTACTTCGACACATTCGGAAAAGGAAACTCTCCTTCTACGGTCATCAATGCTGGGAGGAAGGATGCCTTTTAACGAGAACTGTCCTGCAAGGCAACATGGAGGGCAGCCGGCGCAGAGGAAGGCCCAGGACGCAGTATGTCAACAACATCATGAAATGGACCGGACTCAACATGCACGAATTGAGCGGCGCAATGCGTGTGCGAAAACTGTGGCGTGCCATCTCCAATGGGTCGGCCGAAGTTCAGCAATGAAAATGCCTCATAAGGTAAAGTAAGTACTGTCAAATAACTTTTTTCAGTAATACAAGTCGTGAATTTTATTTGTTTGATAGAGTGATATTTAACTAGACTTATATTTATTGTGAATTATATGTTCCACGAGATTGTCGTCGTCGCTGTTTGTCTAGCAACGTGCACATAGCTCTATTTTATGAACCAAGTTGATAAACATCAATTCCTTCAAACGATATCTTTCGAGCAACCATGTTGACTTACATATCTCAAACATAACTATTTTTGCGTTCATGAATTATAATGTGTTTTTGTTTCGGATTGATAATATACTTCATTTTAAAATTACATAATGCATAATTGTTGATGGTTCAATACTTATTGATTATTCATGAAATGCCTTAGACTTACGTATGACGTGTTACTTATTAATTGATTATTATTGCCTTGACAACTGATGGGTGGTGGTGAGGGTTTGATCCTGCCAATTAACAGAGTCGCGTAAGTGTCTCGTAGCTAAGTTGGTTAGAGCACAGGTCTAGTTAACCTTGGTCGCAGGTTCGAATCCTACCAGCCGCACATCTTTTGCATTGCAATTTGATCTATTGTGTATTTAATCTCATTGTTGTTAAGTGTGCTAAAATCGAATTCAGTATTCG
>CAJQUW010010617.1:0-39754 GCA_907163375.1 Prostheceraeus crozeri
GGTGTGATCCCAAAATAGTCCCACGGACTAACACTACTTGCAGATAACCTGTGATAACGAATACCTACTGTCAGATGTATAAATTTTAGGTCTATTAAGGCATGTAGAAATATGGTTGCCCGAAATTTTTTTTTTTTCCGGTCAGCTTTCTATTTTTTCAAAATTTTTTTTTCAAACATATTTTGTCTGATAGTTTCAAGATTTTCCCCCCCCCTATAAATTCTAGCGATTTAAGAATTAATATATTTAGATTAACTTGAAACAGTTATCTTAGCTTTCACTTAATAACCTGACTTAATAAATTAACGGAAAAAACCCAAATGTTTAGGTTCCAGAAAAACAGTTTACAAACTTTTCAATGTATGAGCCGTTAGCATTCGTCACTTTTTTTGCCAACGAAGTCTCCCAATTCACAAAAAAGCTTTATGGAAAAATTCCGGTGTCAAAGAATCAAAAAACTCAGTAACTGCACACGCCCCATCCCGCAGTTCAACTGGCGATTCAAAATGGTGTCCACGAAGATTGCTTTTTTTTGGAGGAATCTAAAACAGATACGAAGTCACTTGGGGGCCCAAGTCAGGTGAATAGGAGGATGGCTCAATAGTTGAAAATTCCGTTTCCCTCGTTAAGGCATTGGTTGTCTCACTGGCGAGAAGTTTGTGGAATCGGAGCATTGTCATGAAAGCAAGTAAGAGGGGAATGTTTCGTGGCTTTCTTATTTTCCCTTCCTCCGCTTCAGATTAACAGGATTGGAATCAATATTCGCTATTGATTTCTTACTCCCTTAAATCCGCAAAGTCAACCAGTTTGGATTACCCCGAAGCGTGTCCAAAAAGAAAAAAAAAAAAAAAAAAAAAAAAAAACCGTCAAGCATCAACGACCGGCGATGTGATGTTTCCGGATCGCATTTTTCAAAAGGGGCAAGACTCGGCCTCGTGATTTTCGCCACTGCTGCAGATTCTCGCTTACTTTGAGGCAAGATACAAATTTAAAAAGGTGTTTCATCCTCTGTAAGGGAAATGCAGTTCAGAAACCTGATCTCCGTGCATTTCGAGGAGATCCAAATTTGACTGTGCGGCCCAGAAGTCTGTTTCTCCACTTCATTTCCTGTGACAGAAACTTCGGTACGAAAACGTGATGCGATATCCAAAGTCTTTCGATGAAATCATATAGTCATGACAGGAGTGATACACTGAAATTCGCAAACCATCTCTTGACAACTCACGGGTGGTTATCCTTCTGTGTGCTGTAATCACTTCCATCGCACTGACATCGATTTCTCTTCCCCGGAAATCTCCTTAGGCGGCCGACCACAGTTGAAAAATCTTGCTCTCACAGATTGTCTTCCGCGTTTAAATTCGCTTATCCAGAAACATAAGCAGTTAGTTCTCGATGGAGCTTTGCTTCCATATGCCAGGCTTAATTCCTTTAGAATGTCACCATTAGCGAAGCCGCGGATCAGGAGGTATCGTATCACACTGCGATATTCGACTGAAGGAAGACACGCTTGTCACATCCATCATGAAAACTGATAGAACAAAGAACCATCGTTGACACGGATTTCTTAATGAATGCGTGCTGAATGAACTTCACTGATTGATATCGTAACACATGAAGCAATTAACAAAAGACGTGCAATATTCATGGCAAAGATATCCGTCAAATAAGGTACAAATCAAAATCAATCTAACTATAACAATAAGACAAATCGGATCTCGATCAATTCAGAAAATACAGAAATTCATGTTAAAATGTAAAAATATTTTTTAAAAATAGAAAACTGACCGGAAAAATTTCGGCGACCATATTTCTCATGCCTTAAAGACCTAAATTTACATCTGAAGTAGTATTCGTTATCACAGGTTATCTGCAAGTAGGTTAGTCCGGGACATTTTGGATCACACCACGTACGTTTGTTCTTTGGTACCGTATTACATTAATAGCTTGCTGCATTAAGTAAAAAGAAGGTCACAGCTGCTGGGTGTTTTCTGTCAAACTTCAGGTCTACATTTAAGTCGTTTAGAGTTGATTTGGGCCGAAATGTAAAACATGTTATTTCACTTTAGTTTCCGTTTGAATTTTCACGCGTTCACACATCTGAAATCATTTCAAGCGTTTTATACTCACACCAAGTTAGATCGCTTTATAGTTATCAACTGCAAGTAGACTCCTGGATACTTCAATTTTTAGAAAACCTTAGAAATTTTAGAAAAAATGCCTGATTTCATACTGATGATCTTGAAAGGCTATATCACAATCATCATTATGCTCATGTGTGTTATATCTTGGAAATCCCTTCACTCTTTCGATCTGTTGTCTAAATCGTTATGTCTCAAAGTAGATAACTCACGGATGACTTGAAAGTGATCACATACTGAGTCATGTGACAGTCAAGGACGTAAAAGGTATTCCTTTGAGATGCCTGCCTAACGTAACATCGACTGTTTGGTTATGGATGTACGTATGCTGCAAGAAATAAAGACAAAGAGGAAACCTTTAACAGAAAACTGAAAGAATGGAGATTGAGATTGGAGAAACGAGAAGAAAATTTTAGAAAGTTTGCCAGCAGAAAAAAATTGACCGTATATTGTACAAAGATGCGTCAAAGTTGTCAAAGAAAGCTGTCGCCAAGGCCAGAGAAGAATCGTGGCAAACATTGAGCAAGAACATCAGTAGGACCAAAATACAAAACAAGATGTTCAAGATTGTACGACAAATGAAAACAGAGGGGAAAGATGTAGTTCGAGGAAACTTTTCACTCGAGTGCAAAGTGAAAGAGGAGAGATTTTAGTTGAAGAAGACATCAAAATTCGTTGGAAGGATTTCTTTGAAGGACTGTCAAACAAAAGCACCAACTTTAATATCGATGAACCGACCATAACTGAAGGACCCACAGAAACATTGACTGAGAAAGAAGTTCGTAGTCTTTCTATGCGACCATGAAAAGTGGCAAAGCTCCGGTACCATCAGACCTCTCAGTTGATCCACTTAAGGATACTGTATTGAGACTGGTGAAGGCATTTCAGGAAGCAATCGATGGTGGTGGCCTACACCTGTATGGCAAAGAAGCTTGACTATGCCCATTTACAAGGGGAGGGAGGAGGTGATTCATTGGATTGCGACAATTACAGAGGGATTCGCCTTCTGGAGCATGCCATGAAACTCTTGAGAATGTCATAGAGAGGAGGTTGAGTAAGCTCGTTGACAGCGATTGCCGGCAGTTTGGTTTTCGAGGGGGGAAATCTACAAATGATGCGTCTTCATCCTTCGACAGTTACAAGAAAAGTATATCCAACAGAAGTAGCTATATCATGCGTTCGTCGACCTCGAAGGGGCTTTCGACAGAGTCACGAGGAATATCATCGAATGGGCATTACGCAGACAAGAATTTCCTGAACGATTGGGTTGCGGTAGTAATGTCTATGTATCGGAGCTCAACTAAGCAAATCATGACGAAGTTTTGGTCTATCGGAGAAACTGGACGTTGGCATGGGGTACACCAATCGTCAGCGCTTAGGCCTTACTATTCATTACAGTGATGGAGGAAGCGTCCAAAGAGTGTAGGGATTTGGTCCCATGGGAACTGCTGTATGCTGATGATCTCGTTTTAACGGCCACCTCCAAGCAAGAAGCTATTAAATGTTTTCAAGGTGGAAGGACGGTTTCAAGCGGTGAGATTTGAAAATCAACGGGAAGAAATCCAAGGTCATGCATGGCAACTGGGAAGAATAAGGAACGCACCACGTCTGGAAAGTGGCCTTGCAGTTGTTGCAGTAAGGGAGTCGGCACAAATTCGATCTATTGTGTTTCCTGCATATTGAGGTGTCACAAAAAGTGCTCCGGATTGCGATCATCTGATCGTAGGCACTCAGCCTGAAGTTGGCCGAGCTTCTGAGAATTGCTGAAAGAAGAATAATGAGGTACATAGCAAATGTCAGATTGAAAGATACAGTTTCAAACAAAGAAGTTCGTCTGCGGAAGAAAGACGTCTACGATGGTTAAGCCATGTGAAAAGGGCCATCCACAGATGACATCATCAGAGAAGTTTACACTTACCAGTCGATGATCGCTGACTTTGATAAGACTGATAAGACTTGGTAAGACTTTATCCAAGATGACCTGGAGTCTCTAGAGGTGTCGGAAGACATTGCTATAAATCGTTCAAAATGGAAACAGGTCATCGATCGCAACGTCGTCCAGCCCAAGAGTCGGGAAGAAGAGACGTAAAACGAGGAAGTAAGAAGAAGTAAGTTGAATTCACATAAGGTATGATTCTTATGAAAGGAAAGTTATTGGTTTTTCTGGATTTGCGACATAATGGTCGACATGAATTGATCGGACAAACTTTTGCTAGAGTAAACAATCCATCAGGTGATGTGGAAAATTATATTACAATTGTTCTGCAAGTTATTACTTGGTACCGTACTGGTTCTTTACACGTCTACTATTTTAATTGAAACTGCAATTTTTTCGGCCTATAACTGTTTACCAACCTCCTTTTGGTGATCAATTTTCATGAAAGTTAAAATTCCCGAAACGTTCGCAGTAATTGCTGCATCATCCAGCAGCTCTATATATTGAAATCAAATGATCTATTCAAACTAAGACCAAAGCAATCTCTGATAATTCTCATTCACTCACTCAACTGCTATCTCTTCCAGAGAAGAAAGATAACGTGATACAATCATGTATTCCAATTATATTTCCATTGCAGGTCCAATTTCAGTCGGAATTTGGTCAGCTACTTCAAAGTTTCGGTTTTATAAGAGTGGAATTTTTTCGGATCCCACATGTAAAACTACGGAAACTGACCATGGAGTGACAGTGGTTGGTTATGGCGTTAAGGACAATAAGGAATATTGGATTGTGAAGAATAGCTGGGGAAAAAATTGGGGGTTGAAAGGATACTTTTGGTTGGCGAAAAGAGGTGGAAATATGTGCTGCATCGGTTGTCTTGCCAGCTACCCGCTTGTATAATAACGCGATGAAACTATATTTTGTGATGTCATTACTTTGATAATTGTGATAATTACAAATGTCTGTAAATTGTGTGATCTCACATATGAGGATTTTGAATAGATTTCACGACTAACATGTTCAATGAGGTATTTTTGATGGGAGTATTGTGGGCTGCAATAACCGTGTGCGCTCTACACTGTAAATCGTAATGTGAAAAAAGGTCAAACACGTAGAGGCAAAAAAATAGTTTTCGCTCCTCTGGCTGATATTGGCGGTTAAGGTGAGACAATTGAGCTATTGGCGCATCCCTAACAGGAGCAAATATAGGTGCGAAAATGGTCTAGAGACGGTGAAAGAAGTTAATATTGCTGAATATCAATTTTGACGCATTTTTCAGTGGAGATTTTGCTGTTCGATTTTTCCACGTAGTTTCATCTGATGGTTTGCAGTGTAGCCTACTATCCTGACATGCCTACTGATTGTTGGAATATTCTGTGTACATAAAATGATGACTTGCACTTTTGTCAGCTAATAATGAGGAACATCATTTGAAAGGAAAATCACATTCGCAAATCACCAATGAAGGAGTCGAATTCAATCACCTCATTTTCATCAAGAAATCACAGGAGAAATATTTCGAATTTTTCATAGCTATTTTCCTCATACGGAAAAAGTTTGAGCAAACTCGGTTTTAATGAAAACTGTCCAAAGAAAATCTCATAAAATGAAGGTAACGGTAAGGGCATAAACCGTTTAGGAATATCTCAAGCCTATGTTTCTGCTAAATGCCAAGCCGGAAACTGATTTGAACTCTTGCCGTTGTGGTGTCCATGAGGCTTGCTTTGAAACGACAGTAAGAGTCAATTGATTTTCCGACTAAGTTGCCTACAATGCTCGTATAATGTGCTTTCTTTAATTCCGCAACATTTTCTTACTTTAAGTTTTGAGATGGTTCTCTGCGGGCTAGCTTTTGGCTAGTATCAACAAGTTGCATGAAAGAAATTGCTTGAGAAGTTATTTCCCTAAGACAGGTGTAGTTTGAAACTTTATTTTGTGATAGGAACTCGAGTTAGAAGTTGAGGGGCTTCTGAGAAAATTGGATCAATGCCGTGTTTAGACGTTTTATGACTCTGGTTACCTTATATAACTTAGTGATTTCATCTCTGGCTGCATTTTGTAAGTAGCTTCAATATTTCTGTTGATATTTCCCCTTTTATAAGATATCGGTGTTAGTTTAGATAACGATCTATCCTTTGATACGCATATATCTAGAGTCTGTCAAACTGGTTTCATGCAACTCAGAACTTTGTATACAATTCGCCATGAACATGTTAGTTAGTAGAAATTTTGCACTATGATTTGCTTATCTTGTTTTTTCTGACATTGATTATTGTAATGCAGCTTTGAGGTTTTGCTTTGGTTTTTTCTTTTCGTAACGAGAGACTTCAGCGATAACAAAGCTGTTGTGTTCGTTTAGTGAAAACTCTCCGTCGCGTGAACTTACCACTCCATATTTACATTTTAAATTTAATTTTTAAACCACAAAAGGTTTCAAAATTTATTGCATGCTGCGTATATAAATGTGAGTATGGTAGTGCTCCTACTCAATTATTTACAAGAATTAATTTCATTCCCTGATTCTAGATCATCAACCTTCTTTACTTCGCTCGCATCTAAGTCCAATTGCTCCATCAGACCATCACACAGTACCACATGGCTCGGAACACATCTGAAATTTTGGGTCGCAAGCTTCGGAACTCCCTCCCAGAAAAATATCGACGTGAATACCATTTACATATTTTCAAGAAGCTATTGAAAGGGCAGAATTCCAGGCTACTTGATTTACTGACTTCTGTGTTGTATACTTTTCTTTTGGTTGTCGCTTTAATTGTGATGTTATTACAGATTCTATGATCGAAATGAAATAAATCATAATTTCGATGAACTTACTAACATTTAGTATTCATTTTGAAACTCCTATCTCCCGTAGACCGATTATTGACCCCAAAAAGAACGCATTTGTGCTTGTGTTTAAGATATATTCTGATCAATCTCAAAAATACATTTCAAGCAGTTCTCTAGCGGATGGTCTGTGATCTGGATCGGCTATCCGACATCTCTTGATGATCTCTTTCACAATTTCTGAAACTTTCAAGTCTGTAAACTTCTTCGATTGGCACACATCATCTCCGTTGTTTTTAAACCTTGGAAAAAGTGATCCTGAAATTGGCAAATGAATATTAAATTAATAAAAATAATAATGAGAGGACTTCTGAATAATAAATAGAACATTTCTATTCCCAAACATTCGATGGATGGAATCAAAAACATACTTGTGATATACAGGGTGATTCCGATCTTCCCGTCACTTTTCAAGTAAGGACTACAGCTGTATCACATGTCTGGTTGTAGTGATGGTTCATGATTTATATATTACGTTTCATGGCCTTTCAAATCGTATATTATTTATTTTCTTGTGATCTGCATTTCTGATGATACGAGCAATTGAAATTGTTTACCCATATTACAACTTTTTAAATCAATATCTATGACAGGAACATCGCAACAATCAATATCATCAGCCGCATTCAGCATAGACATCTAATAACTGCTTGCTTTGAGCGACACCATGCAAAGTTAATTGAGATTGACTTTTCAGTGTAGACGGTATGTAACTGGCTGAAATTTATTTACTATCAACACTTGACAGCAATGAACTATCCTGGCTTCACGAATGAAGAAATTGCGACGACCGTGGCCTATACCATCTCTTCATATCCTGAAGATGCAAGGCGACGATTTCGTGTAGATTTTAAGAAAGAAGCTCCACCACGCACAACCTTAGTAGTTAGAATTGCGGACGCACTGATAGTGGATGCGAACATGGATTGGAACATGTGTTCCGAATTGCCAATGCGAACATGTTCCGAATTGCGAATGCGAACATGGATATGAACATGTTCCGAATTGCGAATGGATGCGAACATGGATAGGAACATGTAAATAGGAACCGCGTTCCGATTGATAGGCGAATTGAGATCATACTCAATGATTCGGAACGGCTTGTTCCGAAATTGAATTAGTGTATGTGAATTAGAATAGGGATGCGAACATCTATTTCGGTACTTAAACAGGTGTTTGTTTTGAGACTGCTTGCTCGAATGCGACAATTGTGGCCATTGTGACTATGATGACAATTTTATTTATTTTCATAATGCGTTTACAGATCAGAAATTATGTTATGAATGTTCTATTATTTACTAATCAGAATCCCATTTACAGAATTTGCGAAATGAAAACAAGAGGTTTACAATGTAAGTGTAATTAACCATAAAAAATGAAAGAAGGTAAGTCACGTCCCTCGGGGGACTCTGTTAACTTCAAGAAGTCCTCAGCCCATTCGAGGAATGTTGCATTGTTTGTGAAGTCGTGATCACACTCGTGTATAGGGCACTTCGCCGACAGTCCTTTTCTCCTTTGGAGTGCTGTCACTGTTAAAGTCTTCCAGAGTTCCACTTTGCATCCGCAACACAAATTAACCTTCGCATCCAACGATCCACCCATAATTACTTGACTTTCATTTTGGTAACAGAACAGTTGTTTCTGGGTACTCATCATGAAATAGATTCGTAATAGATTCTTAATGTCTACTCAAGTCACGAGGATTAGAACTTGCTTAATTGGAACAATTACATCCTTATATATCCCTTTAGGGAAAATCGGAACCTCTCTGATTGGCTGTTGGGAATTCCTTTGTTTGAAAAGTATATAAGTCCTAGTTCTGTACCAATTCTTATCAAAGGTTCTAATCCTCAAGTACCATAGCTATTTTATCTATATTATTCTAATCACATTTAAAATGGAACGTGTCACAGCACCTCCCGCTTCTCCTGTTGAAAGGACGGAATCGCCATGCGAACCCAGAGTGTTCGTAAGAGGACCTGTAACTCCTGATCCAATATCATCAGAAGATGAAAGTTTGGTACTACAGAGGAGTATCATCGAAACACCGGTGGAAGCTGTTATAACAGTCAAGACACGTAGTGGAAGTCAGGTTCGAAATGCTCCACGAAAAACAAACATGAAGCGGATATGTCTGCGATTAGAGCCTGAAGAACGGAATTTAACAACTGCGCTGGAGTTCAGCATAATGGATCCTGCCACGCCTCGCCGCTGCCCTGGTGCCCCCAAAAAGACAAGAGTATGTGTTCGAGTTGACCTGAAGAGACTGATTCCTTTCCCCAATATTGACAATATGTAATTTTTATCTTTAATAACACTTACATAAATGAACAATCTTGTTTTTATAATTTCACAAATCGAATTTCTAATAGGATTTGAATGGGAACTGGGGATAGATATATTCATCTCTGAAATAGCTACCTATAAGTATTTCTAAGTTTAATATTTGGAGGATATATATTTCAAATCACTTGTTTGAGACTTTGAAACAGCACCGAACGTACTAGAACAAATTTGAAATGAATATTAATGTGTAATTCAAATGATAGTCAAATTGGATGAAAGTTTGAATAGATTTACAGTGTTTTTTGAATGCTTTTTTCACCTTAGGATGATATCATACATATTGCATACAATACATCATCAGCTAGAGAATGAAAAGACCTTTCTAATGATATAAGGTATGTACCCATTCGATGAAGAAATCCCTGTTGTATGCAAGTGTATGCAGGAAGAAAAAATTTATAATTTCAATTTCTAAGTTTCTCAACTAAATTCTATCTATCTTTGAAAGGGCTATAGCTGCTTCGGATGGTGTCATACATGTGTCATACAATACACCATTAGAATCAGCATGAAAAGAGCATTCGAATGATATAGCATATGTACCTATTCAATGAAAAAATCCTTGTTGTATGCAAGTGTATGCAACTGGAAAAATTCTAAGTTTTTTCTCAAAAATAACTAAGTTTTCAAGTTTTTGAAAATTTTCAAAGTTAAAGTTTGATCACTCGAAATGACCATAATGCATAAACTTCCACATGAACTTGACCTTGACCTTTGACCTTCATACACTTCATACACGGCGGGGGGGGGGCCTCAAAATTTCTCGGATTATAGGGTAAATAAATTTTCTCGTGCGCTTCGCGCACTCGAAAATTTATTTACCCATGGGTTCCGGGTGCCATAGATACTCTTCTTGCTTCCCTAACCCTAAACCTAACCCTAAACCTAACCCTAAACCTAACCCTAACCCTAAACCTAACCCTAACCTTAACCCTAACCCTAACCCTAACCTTAACCCTAACCCTAACCTTAACCCTAACCCTAACCCTAGATACCATTAAATTTAAATTTGGCGCAAAATTTGATTTTTCGAAATTTGGCGCGAAATTTGATTTTACGAAATTTGGCGCGAAATTCAAATTTCGATTTTTGCGCGTTTCATGATGCAGTCTGGATTTAACTTCTTAAAACTTAATGACTTTTTCTTTATTATTTGAATTTAGATGAAATCCTTAACTTAAGTAGAATTTTAAATGTTTAGAACTGCAGGGAATCCATCTTCATCACATGTTAATTGGCTTAACTTCGCGGTTACATGTACCACTCTAGCATCAAAGACTTTGATGGCACTTTTCTATTTCATCATTAAAATATATCAGCTGTTTAGATTTGTTTGAATTCAACAGTTTGTTTTTCTATACCAATGTGATGTTATGATGACATCCGGTCTTTGTTCATGGTTCCTTTGTTAGAATCATATATAAAGAAGTTGTAGAGCTCCGTTCTTCACTCATTTTTGAATTATTCTTGGTGCATAGCAGACCTCGTTCTCCGTCTCTCCGTTTTATCTATTTATAACTGCAATTCTGAAGTGAGTTCTACATTCTTCTATTCACTACTTTCTATAGTTTGGGAGTAGGAACATTACTAAGTTCTTATAACCAGATAGTTTAAAACATGTGGCTGGATCTTAAGTTAGGAACACTATATGTTATATTATTAAACAGAATTATTAATTTTCATAATTAATTATAACATTTTCAAAACCTATAAAGCACACAAGCTTATATGATGAAATGTTTAAATAAACAAACATTTCCAAAGTGTGCTTCAAATTTGTAAATAATTCAAATGCTAATTTTGTTTTCAAAGTGATAGTCTGTGGACCATTTACAAATTAAAAGTTGTTTAACCAAAGTCAGAAATGTTTATCTTTTCAAAACAACAGTTTCGTTTCTATGATTTCATTTCGAAATAAAATAATAATACATCAGCTGATTTCAATTTCATGTTAATATGTAAACAACCCTTTTCAAGATAAATTCAACATTTCGACTTTCGGTTTCTATCTCGAAAAATATATATCTCTGTCAGAAAATTAATGACTGTGGAATTACTTTCCAATATTTATACAATAGTTACTTAAATGAGTTCATATTTGCTAACAGACAATGTAATGACAAACGTTTTCCATGACTTACAGAAATGGTTCGTCAAGCAAGCATTGCACGTCAAAGATTAATTTTCCACTACTGCGAAACTTGTAAACAACCGGTGCGTCATGCCAACAAGAGTGGGCATAAAGATTGTAATTTCAAGGAGGGCTGCACTTATGTGTACTGCCTCACCTGCAGAGCCTACGTGCGAAGCACAAAAATGGCCAACGACGAAAAGTCCAAAGCCTTCATCATCCGGCATGCTACCTGTGCGCAGGAGAATGGCAGGGGTGGAGTTAACCTGACCTCGAAAGCCGAAAGAAATAAATTGGCTAGACTGTTCGCGAAGGAGGATAGGGCTGCAGAAGGAGTTTTAAGTCAATGCGCAGAACCCTCAAAACCCCCAACAAAACCGCCCACAAAAAGGAAATTCAAGTCAAGAGAATTCCTGGACAGTGACTCGTCATCCAGTGATTTAGAGGTGAGTACTGATAACTGTACATGCTAAATTTAAAATAAAAAATGAATAATGTTAAGAACATTTGTTTCGCTATGTATGAAGTAAATTCAATTTTTAAAACATTTCAGTGTCCGAGGTCTCAAGCGAAGAAAAAGACTGACAAAAAGTTACCTCAAGTGAGAAATGTAAGTCATGTTGATAAAAATTAATCACCTTTGATGTAAAATAATATGTTATTTCTCTTTACAGCTGTTTAAAATTCTGCCACCGGTACCGAAGATGCGTGTGGTAGAAGAAACAAGTAGCCCACGTCCCGTAAGTACAGCTGTTATAGTCGTTATTATAAGTTCCTCTCACCACTTAATGTATCATACATAATGCATTTACTCAATTATTCTTCTATCTTTTTCTACCGTTTCAGGTAATGAGATCCTTATCCCTGAAAAAGACCAGGGTTAATAGCGTCGCCTCAACACCTGCGACTACAACTTCCGTTGAGGATAATGAGGAGCGTCCCTATACAATACGGGAGTCCTCATCCGATGAGAGGGAGGATTCAGACGAGAGTAGCGAATCTTCAACATCGACCACCTCGTCCTCTTCAACATCAACCACCTCGTCGCCCACATCTTCTGATGAGGATGAAGCAAGACATTCCCTTGTAAGTACCGAATTTAATAATTAATAACTAAATCTCATGATTTCTCTTGATAAATGCTGTTCTAAAATTATAACAGTGATATCTATTTTCAAAATAATTCGATTCAGGACAATTTTTCACCGTTGACTCCTGAGGTACGATTTTCACAATTTTGTTAGAACTGTAGTGCTCTATCCTCATTATAAGGACATATAGATAGTAAACAATTATTTCTTCTTATTTCAGGATATGTGTGATTTCGCATCACAAGAAATATCATTCTCCCGAATCCGTGCGTCGCCAACTTGCAGCGTTCAGCTGCCCCCTACACCGATCCTTCAATACCGAACTCCTGCTCCTACTCCGGTCCCCTTTCCTGATCCTGCTCCTGCTCCAATCCCTGTTCCTGCTCCTACTCCGATCCCTGATCCTGCTCCTACTCCGATCCCTGATCCTGCTCCTGCTCCAGTCTCTATTCCTGCTCCTTTACTACAACAATACAATGTTGACCTAGACGATACATCCGAGAATGATGAGCGGCTAGAAGAGAGGTTAAAACTGTGCCAGCAACGCCTGAAGATGGCTGAGGAGAGGGAAACTAAGCTCAGGGAGGAGAATAGGGGTTTGATTGTGTCCGTTAGAAATTTAACACAGTCAAACCTACTATTGTCCTCCTCTGTAGCCAGAGGTGGTCGACAGTTTGTGCGTGAGACGCTGATGCACTTAGTGTTTCGCGATGGGGAATTGACAAGAGTGAGGCTGTCTCACATGGAGGACACGACCGACTGCTGTGAGCAGTGCCACCATATTAAACTGTCGCACAGCGACAGGGTCAAGTGTGAAAAAATGTAAACTTTTTACTTTTACTTTTTGTTTTGACTTTAAATGGAAAAAGAAATTGTTACAAGTCCTGTCTTCTTATTTCATCGTAGATTGGAACAAATGTCATTGGCTAGTAATCGTTGTGACGTCATAGGATGATAAAAAATATATATAGTCTGCAAAATTATAATCCTCACCAGTTTAATAAACATGGTTGTCTGTTCTAAATGTGGAAAAACGTTTACTCTTAATAGTAATTTGCTACGCCATGAAAAGTTTTGTAAGTTAGGAAAAACTTATCAGTGTAGGAAGTGTCCATATGAAACGAAACGACAGGATAATCTAAAGCGACACAATCTAGTCTGTGATAAGCAACCAAGTAATTGTAATTTAAATTCAAATCCTCGAAGTATCTCAGCTAATGATAGTGAAATACCCAAATCTAGTACTGCTGAATCAACGTCTAGACATGTACCAATCAGCGCTTCAAATAATAGTTTGATCTTTATGCAATGCTGCTCCCGCTGTGGTAAAACGTATAATTCTATAAGCAAATTCCGTCAGCATATGAATATGCATAATACAAATAGTGAGATGAATATTCAAAATAATCATGGAACTGTAAGTCTCAGCGAAAGCGCGCTCAACGGTCATGCTCGTGTATACGACATCACACCATCAGCACACACAGTAGATATAACTTCCTTTTTATTAAGTATGCGATCTATATTAGAGAACTTAGTGACAAACCTTCTAGAAAATTTTCAACTACGTGGTCGTCTGGTAGCACAAATTCGTTATGTGCGATCAAATCCTCAGGAAGATGAAACGTTTCTCGCACACTTTACTTCATCATCCACAAACTATATTTATGACTATGATACATGGTTCCAAGATAACTTAAATAGTCTCTCAAGTCATATTGAAGCTTTTGCAAATAAGGGTAGCAATTGGGTTATAGATGAAATACTAAATATAGAATTCAATGTTATTACTAGTCCATTACTTTCTGGTGGAGAAGTATTTAATCTACCAAAGAGTTTGAAAGATTCGAAGGCTGTAATTAATGTACATTCAAATGCAAATGACTGTTTCTTGTATTCAGTTCTATCAATGCTACATTACAATGATGTATCATATTCTAGGAATGAGATAAAATCATATAGTAAATGGACATCTGAACTAAATATGAATGGCATCTCTACACCCGTATCAATTAAAGATATTCCTAAGTTTGAGAAAAATAATGACATTAAAATCAACATTCACCTTTACGAAAAAGGACTAAAAGGTGTTCGATATAGCAGCAACTTTATTGGTAAACGAACTGTGAATATACTACTAATTATAAACAATGAACGTGCACACTATTGTGGAATCAGAAAACTATCAAGATTATATAGAAAAATAAATAGAAGATATAAACATTTCTGCGATCGATGTACCCAATCGTTTACATATAAGACAACTTTGGAGCGACATTATCAATTTTGTGTTCGTGGAAAGGCACAAATAGAAAGAATGCCTAAACAACTAGAGGTAAGCACAAGTAGCATGGAATATCAACTAAGTCCTCCTTTAGTTGTTTATGCAGATATAGAGTGCTACATCGATAATAAAGTACACAAACCGGCAGCAGTTGGTGTTTATCATGTTTGGCATAAAGCTCTCCAGTCCAGATTTGAAAACAAATATTATGTCTTCAAAGGAGAGAATTGTATTATGGACTTCTTGGATCACCTAGAAAATATAGCTCAAAACTTATATGATAATCAGCGTGCAATAAGCCGGCAACCAATGTCTCTTTCTTCTGATGAAGAAGAAAAACATAAAAATGTAAAAAATTGTAATAAATGTAAAGCTGTATTTAGTGATGATTGCATAAAAGTAAGAGATCACGACCATTTAACAGGAAGATATAGACAAACAATATGCAGTAAATGCAATCTTCGATTAAAACTAAATAGGCGGGAACTACCCATCTTCTTCCATAATTTTAAGAATTATGATAGTCATATCGTTTGCTATAAAGCAATTGGAAAGAAGAAGTCATGGAAATTGGAAGTAGTAGCAGCAACAGCTGAAAAGTATATAACTCTATCCGCCAGCGTCCCTGTAAACGAATACAAAGGAAAAACAATCTACTTCAAGTTAAAATTCTTAGATTCTTATCAATTTTTAAGTGCATCATTGAGTGAGTTAGCAAGAGGATTGCAAGTTTATGAACATGTAGAAAAACTAAGAAATGAATTTCCCCTGTTAACAGATGATATTCTTTATCAAAAGGGAGTGTTTCCCTACTGTTATTTCAAAAGTCTAAATACATTGTCAGAAAAATGTCTGCCACCACAATGTGAATTTTATAATGATCTCACTCGTGAACATTGTTCAGATGAAGAATATAAGCACGCTAGTAATGCGTGGTTTGCTTTCAATTGTAACAATTTTGGTGATTACATGCTTGCATATTTGAAACTGGATGTATTATTACTGACAGATATTTTTGAAGTTTTTAGGTCACTAAGTCAAAGTGAAGATGAAGTAGATCCTGTCCATTTCGTTAGCCTTCCACATCTTAGCTTTACTTCAGCTTTAAATTTGACATCTAATGATCCTCCACACTACATACAAGACGAAAGTATGTATAATCTCTTCGAAAGGGGAATAAGGGGTGGAATGACTTTTACGAACATTCACAGAGCACGTGCACGCATTTCGGAATTACAAAATAATACAAATGAAAGTCGTCACTTATCTTACATTGATGTCAATAACCTTTACGGTTCTTCGCTCAGTAAGAGTCTACCACATTCAAATTTTAAATGGTTGAGTGATAGTGAAGTAAGCTATTTTCTAAACGAAGAAAATATACAAGCTATCGATGATGATGGTGAAATTGGCTATATTTTTGATTTGAACTTAGAATATCCTGCAAACATACATGATGACACTGCCGATTTCCCATTAGCGCCAGAGATGCAGACCGTAGAGCAAAATATGTTCTCAACTTATATGAAGGATTTACATAGGAAAATAAGACCAGACACTAAATTCAGTTCAACTAAAAAACTCTTGCTTCATCAATTCAATAGGGAAAATTATGTTGTACACTATTCAATATTAAAATTTTATTTATCCATGGGTATGAAAATCACAGAAATTCACAACGGTATAAAGTTCACACAAAAGCCATGGTTGAGAACGTACATTGATATGAATTCACAAAAGAGAGCTCAATCAAGTACCAACTTTGAAAAGTCATTTTATAAGTTGAAAAATAATTCTTTATATGGTAAAACAATGGAAAATGTAAGACGAAGGAGAAAATTCAAATTAGTAAACAGCGTGGAACAATGTCGAAAATTATCAAATCATCCTCTCTATGTACAGCATAAGATATTTGATGAAGATCTAGTTGGTATGGAAATGTATAAACCTTCAATAATGTTGAATAAATTGATTTATGTTGGTCAGGCGGTACTTGACTACAGCAAATTGGAAATGTACCAGTTATACTACAATGATTTAAAAAGATGTCCACTGATAAATAGAACGCGGCTTTGTGGAGGTGATACCGACAGTTTCTTTCTATGTTTATACACATCACCATCTGTCCGTCTGGAAGATATACTTCTATACTTCGGTGAAAAGTTTGACTCTTCAAACTATGACAGTCATCACCGACTATACTCAACTACAAACAAAGCTAGATTAGGTTGTTTTAAGGATGAGTGTGCGGGAAAGTTGCTTGAGGAAATGATCTTGCTAAAACCAAAAATGTATTCAATGAAATATCTAGATTCAACTTGTGATAGCATCAAGCGGGCAAAAGGAGTGCAGAGAGCTGCAGTTAAAAAATTACAACATAATGATTATAGGACTGTGTACTACAGTGAGAAAGATACAAATGAGGAAATGACAATTATAAATTCAACAAATCACGTAGTCACTACAAAATCATTTAGAAAGCGAGGACTTTCACTTTGGGAGGATAAGCGCTGTTGGTTAAATAAAAATCTATCTCTACCATATGGACACTATAGTTTAGGTCTTCCCCCACCTTCAAAGAGAAGGAGATGCCTTCCTGCTACAGGTGACGTAGAAGTTTAAGAAATTTAACAAAGTAAACTAACCAATCACTACATTTCTGCGTAGTCATGCTTAATAATATATAGGTAGATTAAATATAAAATGAAATTTCTACATCTTTCCGATGTGTAGAAATAATTACTAAAACATAGGTAGTCCTACTATGAATTGAAGACGTAGCACTCAACATCATTCCGATATGTTGAGATGTAAAATAGCAAGCTTTATGCAAACAAATAAATTTAGGTTTATATTTGAAAACATGCCTCATTACATTAGAACATGGAAATTAAATGACTCACAAAGCATTCACATAACAAATTCTAAGAAAGTAGTCTTTCGTCACTTAATAACAAATAGTGGTGGAAAACATCGTGGCGTTTGCATTAGCCTTGACGCATTACCTTCACTGAAAGACTTCGCTGATCTGATTGACAACCATAAGACACGGATGAAGATTCCCCTCGATCAAAAGGTATGGATAAAGTGTGACTCTACCGTCAAGCTATACGTCTGTTCACCAAAGAGAGAAGATATTGACTATCGATTTTTCCGTTTCAGTGACGTCACATGGAGAAACTTTACAAAAGAGATACTACCACATATGATTTCATTTATTAAGGATGGAGGACATCAAGCGGATGGAAGTCGTGAATCGCATGTTAACTACAAAAGTAAACTCAAAACTCAATCTTCAAGAAATCGAGCGGAACATTCCCAATCGAAAGCAATGGTTATTAATAAAACACAAGATGAAGCCGACAACGAATCTACATCTGGGAAGACCCTCAATGTTAACATGGAGGATACAGAGGAAGGATAAATATGTGACTATCCTATTCTTTCCAAATGGAACAATCCAGTGTGTTGGTGGCTTCACTGATGGTGATCTACCATATCTACATTCTACGTTGGAAAATTTACTTAGTGACTCATTATCTGAATGGGAAGTGAAGACAATGACTGTGTTATGTGAATTGAACTATCATTATGACTTTCGTAAAGTCACATCATCAAATAATCTCACTTATGAAGTGGAACTATTTCCAGCAGCACAGATGACTAACTGGCACCCATATCATGTTCATGTATTCCATAATGGAAAGATTGTGATAACCGGCATTAAAGACATAAATGATGTTCCTCCCATCCTATGTGATTTGAGAAAAATATTTGTGAAATCTACATTGTAGCTATGTAAATATTTAGAAAAGAACTGTATATTTGTAAATACATATTGAAATGTAAACATGTTTTGCTTTCCCTCTAAACCCAACGATTTGGAACATAAAACAAGGATATTTACATATAAAATAAAACTTTATTACAAAACAGTTTCAATATACTTTGTAAGAATTACATCATTTTTATAGCAGTCTTTCGAAAAAAGTTGTAAAACACTTTTACAGTTATTTTTCAATGGTCTCTCGTTGATGAAATATAGCACATAACCGCCGCACATGAGAGATACATTGCTTTGAAGTGGAAACGATGTAACTTTCTTAATCGTCCAGGAGAACCTATTCATCCATAATGCAATGTCATGTAAGCGAGGTAGATTAAGAGAGTCAAAATATTCAGCCACTTTATAGCGATTGATGTACACTGCAACCCAATGTTTACCAGGAAGATTGTTGCTGTCCGTATTGATGATAAGCGAACAAGGATAGAAAGGAATTGAATTAGGTAAATTATCTCTAGAAAAGACATCAAGAAATATTGACTTGGAGTAGGGATGAGCATTTCCCATTTTCCTCAAGATTTGTATGTTGCTTAAGTTACTCATCTCTGATAGCTGACAGTTACGTCTCGCATTCTCGTTATTTCAACTTTGCTATCATAGATAGCATAAATGAGGCAAGTAATTGTTTTCTTCAAAGGTGACTCAAATGACACCTCTAGTCGTAGATTACCAGGCTTTGTAACTCCTACGCTTTCACCGCCTAGATCTGCATCTGCTGTGAGATTGTATATAATGAAGAAGTAACCATTTTTATACATATCCATTGTAATTCCATTTGAATCATCTGTGTTAAACATGCTCAGTGCAGTGAAAGTAGAACCATATTCACGTGCAAATTTACCCTCTTTAAAATTAGGCTCATAAGCTTTGCAAGCAACAAATTTTCCATCCTGATAGAGTGCTAGTTTACTAACGTTAAAGTGTTGGAAATTAAATGGATTCTTTTCAAAAGCACCAATAAATGACTCATTTTCCACAAATGTGATATACACCGCCTTCGGCATCGCAGTGGGAAAAAGATTTGGGTAGGCATGAGAGGATGATCCCGCACCAATTGTGAAGTTTGTTAACACACTGTGATTAACTGGATATATTGCATTGCTTTTCCTCAATCCTGTCGCATGCTCGTTGATGACTGACGGGTTCATTGTTACTCTCCTTACATTGAGCACGGCACTACTTATGTTGATTTGATAGTTTGTAGCTCCAAAAGCCATTAACGCGAACTCAGGATTTGCACGAATAAATTTTATTTGCATTTTAACCTGTGATAGTAGATATCTAGATTGACGAAGGAAATCAAGATAGACGGGTCCTTTCAAGTATAATTCCTTTGAATCTGCTGTCCATTCCATTCGTTTTTTTAAACCTCCATTTGAAACCTCATCAAATTTCCCTTGCTGATCATCATACCAGCCGGCAACTTGCAAGTGTGACTGTTTAGCTTGCTTCTGAAATTGCGTCATTGTATTTATGTATGCTCCATAGGGATATGCTCGATCCCCTCCTTCAATCTGTTTGTCATTCAATATTAAATACACATCTGAGAATAGACTGGCAATAGGAAGATTTGTCAATCCCACTTTATCCTTAGTTGAATCAATATTGGTACCATCAGTCTTCTTAATTTGTATACACAATTCTAAATCAATGGATTGACAGTCAATATAATCTTGAGGATTACCAGGTATATCAAACTGAATAGGCTGTTGGTTACCATCGATATTTGTTGTGGGGACTATATCAACAATAGTTGAGGAAATAATGTCAGTTTGATGAGGTGGTGAATCGAAGAAACACAAAGCCGAATTGATACTCTGCATCGTATTAGCTTTACAAATATGTTGTCTTCCTTCGTTTTGACTTGTTTCCAGTCGCTGTGGAATTTCGTTTGCGCTTTCTTGCTTTCACACGACGTCTTGATTTAGAACGTGCTGCTCTGGTGGGCTTTTTACTTCTCCTACGCCTTTGCTTAGTAACTCGACCTGATCCAACTTGTCTTGACTTCCTACGTTTCTTCCGAACTGTACGCCTCGTCTTTGTTAAATCATCTAATGCGTCTATGGCAGATTGCTGTGCACGCAATTTCATGGATTCACCGATATTCTCCCCTTGAAGTGCATCAGCTGCAACATTTGCACCAAAGTCTAAAGCTCTGTTTCCAACCCGTTTCATGAATGGTACGCCATACTTTTTGAGTGTTGGGAGAACCATACGTCTTAGTGCACCGAATATGCCTCCTCCAACTTGTCGTCTACCTCCAGCAAACACGGGATAGCCGCTCTGATAGGATGGACCACTGTAAATGCCTGACATTATGTCCTGTAGATGATTATAGATCCCACAATAGCGTAAAGCCTTATTCTCGTGTCCTGATGTGTAGTGTTAAAACAGTAACACCACCACAGAATGGTACTACTTCACCTGTATCATCATGAATTGATATGTCAATTCTATTGATGACATTTCTGCTCATTGGTACATACATCGTGTTAATAAATTCTCGATTGATTAGTTGCTTCCTTACGGATGAGAGAGGAAATGTGCGCAGAAGTGGGGCCTCAACGTCGCCAACCCTTGTATATTCAATAATGTTACAATAGACGTATAAGTTACTTATATCACGCTCTAGTGATGGGGCTGTATCGCCTATTGATGTGCCTTCATAAATAGTTGATTTTGAGAATCCCAATGTGGACGTTAACACGCTATCCAGCTTGATAAGAGAGTTCTTTCCTAACTTTAGAATCATGCGTTTCTTATGTGGATCATAAGAAAAGTGATATTCATCTGCATCAAGGTAATCTACACCAAACTCATTTAACTTTGTACATAATTCAGATGGCGTTTTCAAGCTTTCAATGTTCAAATTAACTCTTTTTACAAGTTCACTGGAAGTAGACAATTCATCACCCAATATGTCTTCGCTGTATACGTGGATATCCCATGAAGCATTTGTTGATGCTTTGAGTTTAGAAGAGGACAATTGAACCTTGAATGTATCATTTAACTCTGTCAACCAAGGTGCGCTTTCAAGGCCCTTAAACATCCCAATCATTTCAGATCCGAATTCAATAACAGCGGACTCAGACTTTTCCAATGGTGTCTTTTTAGTAAAAACAATAAATTCTGCCTCCGTTTCAACAGTAAATAAAGTTACTTTCTCTTTCTTATATTCACAAGTCATTAACGTTTCTGGCACTGATCCTTGAAACTTTCTTGCAAAGTCTTCAACACTTCTAATGACCTCAAATTTATTTTTTACTCGGATGCTCCTTTTTTGTAATGCATACAATGGCACAATTCTACATTGAAAATCAGTGACTTTCCTCTCCGAATTCCACCCACGTCCATTGTACCAATACCTTGATGAGAAAGTTGTTCTGGAATACCCAAAAGTATGACTCAAATCCTTACCTAATACAAGAAGAACATGCTTCCCTTCCTTCATCAATTTTGTTGACCCCTTTATGACTGGTTTGTAGAATTTATTCAAAGTCAGCTTGAAGAGATCATTTATTCGTTCAAACATTCTACCGATTTCCTTTTCTGTATCTTGCAAGCTCATTGTGGGAACCTTAGAATCAAAAGTTGACGTTGCAAATGCCTTTTGAATTTTAATCATGTTTTGGACAGATGGTAAAGATGTTGAAAACGGATGTAAAGTTAGATGATGAAAAGCCCATGTACCATGTAGACTATTTTGAAATATGCGAAAGCAATCATCCTTCTCTCGTACTTCTTTATGTAATTCAAAATAGTTGTTCTTTAGCAAACTGATATCGTTGTAATAAGTAATTTCAGTTAGAGCAACTTCATGGGGTCCATGCAGAGTAATTGGATTAGCGAATTCAACAGAGTAGAGAGATGGTTTGTTACTTGGGAATATCTTGGGGTTGCTATTGCTTGGAAGAATGATATTGAAGTTAGTAGACATGTTGACCTCATATATGTAAGAAGTCACATGCTATATTAGCTTAAAAGTTACGAGTGTCTCCCACCTCCACATTTTGTAGATCCTGGTGCGTTATCCAGCTATTGAATGAATCAGGATATCCCTTCCATTTAACTAGATATTTCCTTTGATTGCCATGACCTTTCTTCCTAATTATTTTGTCAATCATATACACCTCTTCACTTCTGTCTACTACTTGCAATTCATAAGAGTAAAATTTTCCTTCAATTGGATTGCCATGGTAATCTATTAATTTATACATGGTGGGTCTAAATTTTGTATTTACTTCATCTACAAAAAACTCTTCTTCAGTCCAATTAGGTAGATACCCCTTCTCAAATGTAGACTTAACCTTTGAAATCCGAACTCTATCACCAACATTTATTTTCTTTTCATTGGAAATGTTTTTCGCTTTCTTATCATACAATCGAAGCCATACATCCATCGCATTATCTGGGGTAACATCGACAGGTTTCATCTTAATGATTCGATGGTAGCTTTCATTGTAATTCTTAACAAATTTCTGAAGCTCATCTACCCAAACATGTGTATTTTTTGCAGTGAAATAGCGCCATATTTTTGTCTTCAGTGTGCGATTGAACCTCTCAACCATGGCAGCTTTATAAGCACTTTTAACACTAAACAATTCCACATTATGACTTTTAAGGAGACTTCGAACATGAGAGTTTTCGAATTCCTTCCCTTGATCGGTCTGTATTCTTTGCGGAACACGCCCCTCATCGAAAATGCTCTGAAAAGCCGCTTCAACTTCTGGTCCTCGTTTAGATTTCAGCGCACGTGCCCAAGCATAGCGAGATAAAATATCTATTACGGTTAAGATGTATTTATAGCCATCATTGTACTGTGATATCTGTTGCATGTCAGCCAAGTCCGCTTGCCATTGACTATCTATATTGTTAACAACATATTTTCTCGTTGGAAACCGCTTTCTCGCATTTTTGTGAAGAGTGTAAGTCGGTTGACTCCTTAACCACTTCTTGACTTTCTCTATCCCCACACCTGCTGCACGAGCTAGAACCTCCGGACGACTGAAACTTGCGGGGTGATTTAAGTCGTAATAAATCTTTCTGAGTTTCACTGCTGTACTCATCGTCTTTGTTCTGATTTGCACGCGTATTACTCCCACAGCAACTGCTAACACAATTGATATCAACCTCTATTCCCTCTTCTCCTTTACCTTCGAGCGCAGATTTCAAACAGCAGCAAAACTTTTGTAGCGACATGATATGAGAGAAGCAAAGCTTAATTTATATTTGCTTAATATTTACTATAATCCTTTCCAACACGCATTGAGCGCCTAGTAGCTCTTTTTGGTTGAAGATCATCGGGATCATGAAGCTCTCGCTTGACCGCCATCGTGGGTGTTTTACTTTTTGTTTCATCTTGTAAGTGACCCTTGTCCAACTCATTCACAGTCGGTCCTCCAATAATATTGTGTGGTACATTTTGATCAGATAAAATTTTCTGAAAATATGACCACCCTTGTGGTGCACCTAGTTTTCGCCTTACATCTCTAACAGCATATTGCAGAAGGTCATCTATGTGACTATTTCTAATAACATCACCAGTTGTTTCATCTATTATCTCCCCTCTCTCATTGAACTTCACATGTGGATCAATGAAGTCAAATAATCGCTCAGCGCGCACACGATATGGTCGAGGTGTTGACAAGGTTATAAATCGTCGCAACTTATCACGAATCTGTCGCCTCTCATCAATGTTTTCAGCTGCTAACTGCATTCGTCGATAGGGATCCTTAATCTTCTGAATTTCCATATCCTTTTGTGTTAGTTCCTTAAGTTGATTCGTAATAGGTTGATCTATATTTTTGACTTCCTGTGCACTTTGTAATGTAGTCAATTGTACATACTCCTCTTGAGGAATGACTACCATCTTTGAATACGACATGTTTGAAAATAATAAGGCAACAAAGTACATTGCTTAAAACTAACTGTGAACCGAGAAAACTGTCATTGGTTCAGCGGAATTAGGTATGATATTTGTTCGAAATCGAAGTCGTTCCGGACATTCCTGGGTTAGATCAATAAATAGATAGCCATGTGGTTTCTTAGTTACATCTTCATATATTTTTGAAAGAACTTTAGGTTGTTGAGGTAATATCTGTCTACTGAGATGATGTATCTGACTGCTGTCTCTTGGATTTTTAAATATTGCCAAATAATGTGTATTCAAACTCCTAGTTCTTTGCTCTTTCCCTCCATCAAAAATGTTTTGGGTGATATAGATAATAAAAGCTTCCCTATGATGTGCAGTTTGAATGAACATTTCAGTTACATCCTTTGAAGATTTGCTTTCACGTAATAGATCATCTAATACTAGTAAGTCACCTGCTTTGATGTCTTCAGTTGTCGGTAACCCTTGCTTCACATCATAACCTTTCTGGCGAAGTGCAGAATGTAGTTGTGGTTGAAATATGCCATAACACCATTTAACTCTTTTAATTTCTTTATTAAACATCTCATTTCTAAATTGTAGTAATTGAGTTACAAAAGTAGTTTTACCGGACTGACTTGGTCCGGCCACACACATTGTGCGATCAGTGAATAGGCGAAAATCTGTCATCCTGAAATTTCAAAAAGCTTTAAAGACCAACACCCACCAGTTTGCTTAGAATAAAACAAGTCATGTTCCATAACAACTTTATTTACATTTAGAAACTTTCATTTCACATTCACAGCATTTGTGTTTCCTCATCAATGTCAGCATTAAAATAACTTCTCGCGTCAATTTGAGCATCTTGGCGTTTCAATTTCAACTTAACACTCCCTTCCTTGGATTTCCGTCCCCGCTTTTTGCTTTCTTCAACATCCTTCCCATCTTTTGAAGTAGATTTATCGATGGTGATTAGACACTTATCAATGGGCATTGGCTCATAAACCAACTGTAGAACTTTCATTTGTAACGATGCCACTTTTCCGGTTGAGCCGTGAGCACCAATGTATAGACCGTTGACGTGTATTAAACCCATGTATCGTCCGCGCTTCAGATCATCACACTCCATTGTATTTCCAAGTAGATCGAATGCTTGAAAGTGATCGGACAATTTCAAGAATAGCGTATCGAACTCGGGTAAATCCTTATAGCCACTTCCTTCCTCTAACGCCTTCCTCCAATGTGTAGGAGCACTTTCGGGCAACACAACGCATTCCTTCGCCAAAGAGTCGATGGTTTTGAGTATCATCTGCTGCCATTTCGGAAAGGTTACTCGCATTTGTCTCATGTTGCTATAACCAGATGAAGACATACCATTACTGTGGAAAAATGGAACTTGAAGGTAGAAACCATCGTCACTATAGCTCAACGTTTGGAAGTAAAAGGTATTTCCAATCCCTTGAACCTTCCTTGTCGGTCGGAATTTAAAGAGATCACGTTCAAATGAGTCGCTCTCCTCTCTAACTATAAACATTTTTTGAGACATGATTCAATGTTGTACTTATTCGGAGCTTTTCAACCGTCAGCGATGAATGATAGCTTGAAAGTGATTAAAGAGTACAAGCGCGTCTCTCTTATATACAAATTCACATGAGTCATCAATCAATGATGACGTGTCAATCCATGATTCGTCGTCTACAGCAACACTGCGGCACCTGCTACAACTTTCCCTAGTGGACTGTTGAGTACATTGTAAATGCTGTTTCCAATATCATTCAACATATTCAAAAATCCACCACCTCCACGCTGAACTAAGTTCCGCCTTTTCATATCACTGCTTCTTGGATTTGAAAATTTTCTAATGCTGTTTAGAGAATCAGTACTCAATAAAGGTTTGTATATTGGGAGGCATTTGTGTATTGCAAAAGCCAAATCACGGATGAAATCATCACTTGAGTTTTGAATTAATTTGCACTTAACTTTATTGTTTCGCATGCTGTTTAACTTTCGCAACGCCTTCTTAAACTGACTTGAAGGTCTAAAAGAACCATTCTTCCGAGAAAAAGATTGCTTTCGTTTTGCAGTCATTTTTATTGTGTTAAAAGCAAAGCATTTATGAAAATACACATTTTTGCTTAGTTCCATGCAACAAAGTCAAACGGTAACAGATGGTAGGTCGTAGTCATCAACATCACTCAAAGTCTGAGTCGTTGCAGTTATAAGCTGTTCTATATTAGACATTAAATCCTTTGATAGAGGACAGCATGAACAGCATGGTTTTGAAGCGAAGACTTTTAAAAGATTAGCATAGTATGCTCTAAACTTGATTATGTCCCGGTCATCTTGCACTGCCACATTGACGCTCATCGACGGGGGTCCGGTAAACATGTCCACCTTGAATTTACCACCATTTTCATCATAGTGGCTAAATACGATTATATCATGCAAACAAGTCTTCAATTTCCGTGTTCTCATTTCACAATAGCAACGAGAACTCTGTGGAATAGCTTCCGTCAAACTCAGAGGCTTGAACACTTCATCGAGCCAAAATCGTAGTACTCGCGTAAGGGCATTGGTCAATATCCTCATTAAGAGTTTCTGAAGTTCAATATCATCTTCACAATGATAGAATGTGACAATATCCTCCATCAGATCTATGAGATCAGCTTTGTAACCAATAACATCATTTGCAGAGTAGAAAATCTTGCTAGTAAACAGATTGTCTTTGTGAATAATTGAAACAGGAATGATCGTGGTAAATGGCATGTTTATTAATGTCTACAATCCTCAACAAGTATGGTTGTAATAGAAGTGTGATAATCTTATATACAAAAGCTGCACAATAGCAACCAATCACAGACACGCATGATGACTCATCATGAACGATATACAGTGACTGTTGAAATTATTTCTTCATCACAAAGGGGACAAAATGTAGTTTCCAAGGGTATATAGCATGTAGAACACATGACAAAATGAGAACATGGTAAGAAGAGAAGGGATTTTTCCCGTTCAAAACACCTAATGCAGTTCCGTTCACATAATAGTTTAAACGTCTCTGTTTCTAATTTCTTTCTGAAGTCACTTTCATTGTTAGAACATTTTGATAGATCAATTGAAGGTTTCACTTTTTTTATCTCCGTTTCAGAAAGTTCCAATTTCATCCTCCTAATTTCACTGTCTTTATAATGTAGCATTGAGAAATCTTCTATCCAACTACGATCCAATTTAGCATTCATGGTATGCTCATCCAGATCCATTAGTCGTTCAACTAAATCACCAGCTTTGATATTTTCATTTAGATTTGTAACAGTTTCTATAGCCTTTAGCGAATAACCAAGGTCTCTTGCAACAATCCATGAAATTGGGAAACTAACCATCAAGCAACTTCCACGTATTTATAACTTAACCTAGTTATGAAAATAAATAAAATTGTCATCATAGTCACAATGGCCACAATTGTCGCATTCGAGCAAGCAGTCTCAAAACAAACACCTGTTTAAGTACCGAAATAGATGTTCGCATCCCTATTCTAATTCACATACACTAATTCAATTTCGGAACAAGCCGTTCCGAATCATTGAGTATGATCTCAATTCGCCTATCAATCGGAACGCGGTTCCTATTTACATGTTCCTATCCATGTTCGCATCCATTCGCAATTCGGAACATGTTCATATCCATGTTCGCATTCGCAATTCGGAACATGTTCGCATTGGCAATTCGGAACACATGTTCCAATCCATGTTCGCATCCACTATCAGTGCGTCCGCAATTCTAACTACTAACCTTAATTGGGTGGGCAAAACGTTTTAAAACCTCGCTATCTCTCACCGAAAATGCAAGAGTCGGTGACCATTCAGATCGACGGCTTTCCGACAACAAACGAGATGAAATAGTCGAGGCCTATGGTGATGATCCAACACTTTCGCAACGAAAGGCAGCTCAGCTCTGCAGCGTTTCACAATCGTCGGTGAACAGAGTGTTGAAAGATGAAGGTTTGAGAGCTTGGAAGTTTACCCGCGTGCAAGAGATCTCGGACGACGATAAAGTTCAAAGACTCCGGTTTTCCAACCTCATCCTTCAACATCAACAGCGCGACAGTAATTTCGTTGGAAATATCGTTTTCTCCGATGAAGCAACGTTTCACTTGAATGGATCTGTGAACCTTCACAACGCCTTCATCTACGCGGAAGAAAATCCTCACGCTGTTATCGTGAAACCATTAAAGTCTTGCTGGGTAATTATATCACCACACCGCGGCATCACTTACCATGTGCAAAAAGAAACAATGAATGGACAGCGCTACCAGTCTATCCTTGAAGACAAAGTTGTGCCGCTACTAAGTGATAGACGAAATCGACGTCAATTTTATCAGCAGGATAGTGCACCTGCACATTATGCCAATTCTGTTCGTTGTCTGCTGAACGTCAAGCTGAAGGACCGATGGATTGGTCGTGGTGGGCCGATACACTGGCCACCAAGAAGCCCTGATTTAGCAGTAAACGATTTCTGGCTTTGGGGCTATATTCGTGACAAACTATACAGAGATCCACGTCCTCGTACTCTTGAAGCTTTGCAAGAAATACTTACGAGCTTACTCGATAACGTGGAGGTCGAGATGATGCGATCTTCGTACAGGTCATTCTTGCGCCGATGCGAGTTGTGCTCTGAGAATGGTGGTGGTCACTTTGAACAGTTCTTGTGAGTTAATTTTGCGTTACTGCATACCTGTCACTTATAATAAAGTTTTTTTGGATATGAAGTGTTTTTCGAAATCAAATGAAAAAAATAACTTAAATAGTAAAATAAAATGAATAAATAGAAGACTAGGAATAAAAAAAATTAAAAAAGTACTTAAAATTGATTTAAAAAGTTGTAATATGGGTAAACAATTTCAATTGCTCGTATCAGCAGAAATGCAGATCACAAGAAAATAAATAATATACGATTTGAAAGGCCATGAAACGTAGTACAGTATATAAATCATGAACCATCACTACAACCAGACATGTGATACAGCTGTAGTCCTTACTTGAAAAGTGACGGGAAGATCGGAATCACCCTGTATACTGTTCTTTAATTGTGGTGTGTTTTTGATTATCATAGATGAAATACATAACAGAAGGTTGCATGTGATTCTGACAACCTCCTTCAATTACCTGAAGGCGTTGAGTGTCTCGGGAATGAGAGAAACGAGAATGCTGTGATGATTACAACATGTGGTAGTGCCACGAATCCTCTGGTCAGTAACACTGCACGTTGTTGTTTTAACTACGATGGAGGGAGGCATTGAACGGAAAATGTCTGCTTTTATCAGGAAGTGGCTGGGTATACGGAAAGGTCTATCTCAGGTTGCACTTTTCAGCAATGAAGCCAAGCTTGCGCTGCCAACTCGAATTCAAAGTCAGAAAAATCAGGGTCTTGGAGATATTAAAATCCTCTCCAATGAGGCAGTGATGAATGTCAACTGCTCCATGGAAGTAGGTTGGAAATGGTCATTCAATATTGAAAGTTGAGAAATCGTTGAATTAAGACTCAATATTTAAGAATGGTAGACCCGGTTTGGCTTAGCAAAATAGAATGGGGTGGTCGAAAGCTAAGGACAAGGATTGAAGAGAGTTGGCAGTAGCGGACGTGTGGCGTGTGGAGGAAGAAGAGCGGAAGGTAGCAGCAAGCACAGCAGGGAACATAAATATGTATTTGCGGAAGAATGAACATGCTAATTATAGTCTCGTATATACTTTATCAATGGTAACAAGTTGTTTGAATCAATTACCAAAAGTTGTAAAAATCTAGAGTCGCATCTATCATAGGCTTGGACAATATCAAAAAAAGTATCTCTGGGCTCCAGAACCATGCCCCGAGTAAAATAGAATTAATGCACATCATGCGATAGAGAAATAAATGCCCAGTCCCCTAACATGTTTCGCGATTGTTACTTCTACTCCGCTCCCCATGCATGCCATCATGTGATATCTGAATCTCCCTTAACAACTGTCGGATTACCCCCGCCGAAGTGGCTAGTTTCTATTCTTCCCTTGTTCATGCACGCAGAAATGAGCCTCACAAGATTTATTACTTCCAGACAGCTTATTCTTTGAATCTTTATAGCCTATTTAAAGATATTCTTATTTTTCGAAAGAAAATTTCGAACACAGCTTCTGGGCGCTATACACATTGTGCGAGATTGTAAGTGGTACCACTAGAGACCCCCGGTGGTCTCCTCTTTCAATTGGTCACCTTTTTGGCGCCCTGCGGATGACCTTGGTTTGCAACGTTGTCCCAAACATTCGAGGCAAAACGTTTTCATATATAAGATAAGAATTGCTTTATTTGCCTCGCAGAATTCGGCGAGAACATCACAAATGTCAACATGTACATAGTTGAAGATACATATATCAGGAACAGTATTTTACAAATGAAGAAGAATATCTGCTTGTCTTCGTCCTCGGTCGACGTACAGACCATTCAACAAATAATTGCACAAAATCGTAAACCTATTTTCAAATGTAATTTTCGTGTTAAAGTCCTTGTTCAATTTTCATAAACGATATACCATATGAAACCTTATGTTCCATATATTATTTTGGCATACATTTTACTTTCTTAAGTGGTCAGTTGTGGTCAGTAGGCCTTATGAAAGAAAATTGAGCGTTTCTTTGATGCAGGATTTGAACATGAAGTCGACAGAATTTTTTAATGAAAATTGACAGACAGTGTGAACTATCACTCAGCTTCATCATGATGTAAAGATTTTAAGATTCGTTTGATGTACAAAAAGATGCCGGACAAATAAGTTTTATCGAAAAAATGCTGCTAAAAAAGTCTGACATGATTTTTTCATTGATGAAAGTGCTCAGTTTCAAGAAACTTTATACCATGTGAAAGGATGTGCTTAGTACCTTGATTTGGCAGAGCGATTAGGTTGTGTCTGGTCAGTTGAGGTCAACAGACATAAAAGTATGAATTTTTGGTCAATTCATTCACCGATGCCAACAGACTAAACTACACAAAACAGAAAATTAAGATTATCACTATTCAATCAGGCTCGTGTTAAGCTTTCAGATGATACAATGTCTTCGAATTTCGACAACGCTTGGTACAGTTTTACTCAATTAACACGTTTGCTTGATTTTTCGCTAACTTTCGCATTAAAAATGATTTTTGACAGTCAACTGCAGACAACATAACTTTTGCTGTATTAACGCTGGAGCTTTCGAGTTTGGGTTTAAAAGAATGCTGGTGTTATCAGCTCCAAGTATATGTAAGTTTTATCACGATCTATCCATCCATTTACTCGCAAACTTCAAATTCGTATTGTTCCCATATTCAGTGAACTGGGAATGAATATGAGTGAGTCATCATTTCCCTCGGTGGAGGTCAGGATTTCGAATCCTTGATCTGCGAGTACACAAAGACTTGGCGTCAGACTGAGATTGTCAGATGTTCACAAACAATAGCAATCTCTTCACGTCGTAGTTGTTGCGCCCGATAAGTGAATCGACAAGACTTTTAGCAACTCATTCAATGATGACAGGAAACGGGAGCAATGACATGATCAGCTATGATATGATCATGAAATATTTTTCTAATCACTAATTCATTTAAATAGGCACACCACACTGTTTCCTAAATCAAGCAAGTGTCTCGGCTGACCAGGTGAATAAGTTCAGTAATCAATTACATGAGCTTAAGCAGCTTACGGTTAAATCTGATGAGAATAAGCAAGAGATAAAAGAGCTCTTCGGGTTGTGCAGCGATTTAGGAAACGGATGTATGCTGCTGTGAATTTTTCTCGTATTTCTTGTAGGTTCACGAAGCTCAAAGAACTGTCTTAGAGGATGCTCAGATTGTTTGGGCACTTTAATGAGTTGTCTCTTGCATATATTGTCACCTGCATCAAATAACATGACCTGCCAATGATTCGCATGGCCCTCCTTTTAATCGTCTTTTGCGTAAATACACTGGAATATTACAAAAAGCAGAAAAAGGATGCAATAAAATTGGACGAATAAAACTAGTATACACAATAACAAGCACATCACATGGACAGTTGATGTGTTTTGAGATTTATAAGCAAATACAATCTTTTCGATGCTCGCTTGATGAGGTAATAGACATGTATGCACCATCTCATATCACGGGATAAATGACAACACGGAAGCAACAGAGAATCACTTCTTTGTAAGGCATTATTATCAACAAAAAAACAGGAGATGGAGTTAAATTGTTGCGGGTGATTACATCCATTACAAAGCAATTAGAGAGATTCAACTCGAGAACTATGTTTCTCGACCAAATCACTACACTGTCAATCTCATCCTGCAACTTGTCTGCACTTTGATTTCGTATACAATGTAGAACAGTCACATCGTCTGCATATTTTACAAAAGTAGAGTTCGAGCACACACATGACAAAGACTCCATTACCAGACAAAACAGCACAGGCCCTATGATGCTCCCTGGACCACACCACTTAGAACGTCAACCCAAGATGAGTCCTCTCCGCGTAAAGAAAATCTTTGAGAGCAACAAGACAAGTAGTCATTTGGAAAGGCACCTTGCATCGAATACATGATTCCAAAATAGACGCATGCAATTGCTTGTCAAAGCCTTAGAAATGTCTAAAGTTGCCACCCGAACGCCACCAGAGGTGTTATCTAAATAGTTAAGGATATGCAGATAAATCGTGGTCAAGGCCACACTCATCCCTCTATCAGGCCCAGGCACATACGCGAATTGACTTGAACAAATATTGCTTTGGATGGATGGGACCAACCACTTGGTACACACCAATTTCTCCAGTAGTTTTGACATTGTAGGCCCATATCATTAAAATCCCGCAATAATACAATACGAGACCGGATTTGGTAAGATTCGTTGATCATAACAGAATCAATTATGTTCGTGAATGCAATCAATTACAGATTCATGTTCCAAGTTGTTATTCAAATAGGGGTGATATATGCCAATTACCAAACGTGAAATATGCCGAAAGAATAATGGCAATATTTTCGAATTACAATCACGTAAAGAATGCACCATGTACTCATCAATAATCACCGGAGCATAACTTATCTTCAAGAAGCAAATAATTCCCCAGGTCGTCTCAGCGATCTTTTCTATAAATTTGATAATCTTTAATGGTAATCGCTTCATCGGGAATTTCACCATCTAAACAAGTTTCGCAGAATAATGACAATTCAATGCAATTTCGATGTAAAAGCTTCTTCGATTTTATTAAGTATGTAGCGAACGTCAGCAAACATAAATGTCGGCAACGCAGGCCTATAAGAGGCCTAATAGAGAAATCTAACAATCGTAACACGCATTCTTGCATACAAATGGTGCATTTTTCTTTTTAAGTGAAGGCCAAACTGATATTGGGTTAGGGTGAAATAGGTATGGGTAGGGTGAAATAAGATAAGAAAAATGGATGGAAAGGTAAAAGTACATTAAAGTAAAAACATATCGAAAACACTTACCAGTGACCATATGGTAGACAGTGCATCCCACACTCCACATATCCGCTTTTGATGTATAACCGAACGCACCATTTTGCATTACTTCTGGAGCCATATAATGGTTAGTCCCGGCATTTCTTGTATGTGCTTGTTTTGAATTTCTATCTAAATGGCGAGACCATCCCAAATCAGTAATTTTCAAGTTATCGTCTTTATCGATTAGAATATTGCCAGGTTTAAGGTCGCGATGAATCACGTCATTTTCGTGAAGGTAGGCCACACCTTCTAGAATATGCTTTGCGTATTTCAAAAATCAATTCTTCTTGTAAAACTGGGTGCGTAGAACTTCCCGCAGAAGTCCTTTCTTTCGTCTTGTCAATCTTTTCTTGCAAAGACCCCTGCAGAGAGACGGCAAACAGCAATGTCAGTGAGAATTTGTATAGCTTTTGAAATGCAAGTAAAGCTGATTTAAATGACGAATAAGGAAAATGAGTATATAGAACTTCGTGCTTGATATCAAAATCTCTCTCCTAGCCTACTTGATGCAAGACGATGCCGATGAAAGTGTGAACTTTTGATGCTGCTACTACTGCATAGAACATCACTTAAGACTTGAGGGTTCCTAGTCAAAATTGTCGTCTTAAAAACTGGTCCTGGAACTTGGTTTTGATAAAGCTGTCCTAGGGAAAGTCTCGAAACAGAAACGTTCTCAGTAACATCTAAAACCTGTGTTCCAGTTAATATTTCAGCCGGAAAGTCAATAGCCTCTGACAACCCGTGGAAGTAGGCCTAAATAGGTTAAAATTTCTAGAAGAAACATAGGTCTTGGATGCTGCTGAGGGAGCCTCTGCTATTTAACTTTTATCTTGAGACTTTCCCTGTAGCGGTTTTTTAAACACCATTTCGAGACTATTTTTTACAAAGACCATATTGACTTGAAACCGACTTTTAGAAGTCGCAATTCAACGCACGGTTGCTTCGTGCATATAATCATGAAACATACGCTTCCTATTTAATTTATTACATTTACAGGCCTGTGATTAGCCTATGAAAAAAATTGAGGATTTTTTGTGAAAAATTTGAGGAATGGAAACGGAGCCTAATATAATAATTGCAAGAAAAACTACAAATTTTAGCACGGATTTTGGGGCAAGCTTCAAATCATGAATGTCACAACGAAGAAGGTAACCCAAGGATTGACCACACCCCACTTTTTGAAGTTGTGTATATTGCAAAGTAATACTGACTTGGTCATAATCACTTCCCGCGTTGTTACGAAATCAATTTGTTGCCTCAAGTATTATCTGTTTAGAATGTGTCGAACAGAGGATGTCAGATCAAGCTGCTGATATCGCTCTGCTTCACGCTATCGGTCTCCAATTCAATGATGCTTGTCAGATTTGTATACTGTAATTTTTTGAATGTAGGATATATCCTCAACTACATGCATCTGTGGCTTTGCAACGATTAATTTTTACGGACTTTAGACAAATTTGGGAGGAGAGTAACCCATAAATATAGAAAGCTTAAAATCGTTGACGGAATGCTTGTGACTTAAAAAAGTCATTACTTTATCATGAAGGATACGCCACATTACAGCAGACCCTGGAAAATGTAGCTGCAAAAAGACTCATGAGATAGCAGAGCTTCATGCCCTTCCAACCCCCGCACGCTAGTGACCAGGAGGCATGTAGACACTAAATTTAGGGACCATCCGCTTTACCCCGTCGGATGTGTTCATATTAAGCGGAAATAAAATGGAAGAGAGTGAGTGAAACAAACGCTTCAGTTGATAAGAGCACTGAAATCCAAGTGGGCTGGGCTACCTATATGTTATCATATAATGGATATGGAAGATCGATATCCTTAAGTTCTTTAAGAAGTACAGGCATGCATTTAGCAGCCATATAGTCGCAGAAACATATAAAGAAGGTTGTGTGTGACAAAGGTCAAGATAGTTAATGAAAATAATTGAATGTGCATTTTATTGTTGGAATAAGCAATATTTTATGAAGTTAGAAGTAAAAAATTGCAGTGTTCAAATATACAATTTCTGTAGGTTGATCGCAGTGTTTCGCTCATTAAATACGTGAAAGCATTTAATGAGTGAGTTCGACAGACAATAACTCCGGACAACTTCTCTGCTTAGCAAAATAAGTCCAGACGAACCGGAACATCTACAGCCCTGTAGCTTGCAGAAATGAAAACGACATTCAACGTATTCAACGTAACAAAGTGCGTCAAGGCAACAAAATTAAAAAACAAGCTAACGACTGTTAATTTTTGATGTGCTAAATATGACATGGCTAAAAGAAAATCATCACATCCTAAAATGTCTAGAAATTTAAAAATACTTACTAGAAGGACAAGCAACGGTTCTCCTCTCCTCATGTGGAATGAATTGGTGAGTAAGTCGCTCTTTTCAAAATTATGTTTATCACTTATATATTGAAAAGATTCTATTTAACAGTCTGCCCATTCAGATGATAAAAGGACAGGTCTGTTTCCAATCAAAATATCAGATCTAGCTAGCACAGTGGGATTACGCTATCTAAAATCAACCAAGTATGTGAGAGAAAATCAAACCGATTTTTTAGTATCAAACCGTTCAATGTAGTGTCAATGATTTAGTTCGTCAGAATTCAGGCTTGAATTTGCATTACGTTCAATGGAAAATGAATCTTCCTGCCCCTCGGGACTAGTTCTAAGCGTAACCATCAGTATAAAAAAATGTCATCTCTCGACCAAACAATGCAGACAAAGTAATTTATCTCTACGACTCGTAGATAGCTCTCCAGTCACAACAAGACTTCCTTGAGGAACCTGATGATCTTTCATCTGAATGATCAAGTGGACATAATCGATGGTATCAAAGGTAGGGTGTACCGATCAATCGATAATCGGCCGATTATTTGCTGATTAGTGAACTTTGCTAATTTTAAAAGAAATTATCGAAGAATATACAAGATAATTGCATAAGAATATTCAAGATAATTTTACAATTTGATGAGATTTTGCTGTTTTTTTTCATTAAAAAGTAACTCATCGGAAGACAGGATTTTCTTTTATCATTGCGATAATAGAAAACAACTGAACTCAATTTTTGCATAGAAATACTAAAGGCTGATAAAAAATATTTTCACATGTAATGGTGTGTATATAGCTTTTTCGCCGCACATGGGTGGAAGAGCTCTCGCAGGGTAAGAACCGCGCCAGAGTTTTCGGCCTGGACCCGGTGGCTAAGGCCAGTATTATTAGGCCCCGTTGAATTTTCATCTTCAAGCGATCATCTGCTTACTTTTGTAAGATTTTAAATTCACTTCATCAGAAGGTGATATACAGCCTGTAGGCATAATGAAACGAAACTGAATGTCCAAATATATATCTCTAAGATCCTCCATCATCTCAATTTTAGCATCGTTCGATCACTTCTTCGGTCCAGGGCTTGGGCACCTTAATCCGCCCAACTGTTTACATTTATAATATGACTTAAATTAAAATCCTAGCAATCCTTTTGATTGACATGTGTGCGTCATCATTTCCAATTTTCAGTAAATCAACTTTCATTTCAGTAGATAACTCAATTGATGCCCTCATAACAGCAGATATCTACAGTATTGATACTTGCAGATTCGTAATATCTATGGTAAATTTCATCACCAACAGACAACTTGTGGGCCTATTGCAGATGTTTGCAGATGTGCCATTACGGCTCAAGCGGCACTTACCAGAGCATCAGCGGCTCATCCAGACAAGAACGAAATAGCACTTTTTAATAGCAGCAATTTAAATGAGAAAATCAAAAGTTATCAGTCCATCTAAAAGCTCTTGAATTATTCCTTGTGTTGGCTACCATCAATCATACACCAACTGACAAAAACACATATTTTTTTAAGTTTTATGCTGTTAAATATTCCTGTCTGTCGTACAAAATTTGAGCTTGATTTTGATTTTTCTGCTTGTAAAACAATAATAGAGTCAACAGCATTGAAATGCCGAGGTCACTGTGGAAGCTGCAGTGTTTTCGTGAAAAATGGTCTTGATAAAACTTTCCCAAGAAAGTCTAAAAGTAAAATTTAAATAGCATGAGTGCTCTGGTTGCACAAGCATATGTTTCTGTTGAAAGCGGGAAAGTCACTGCCTTTTACAATTTGAATGAAGTTATCTATATATATATATATATATATATATATATATATATATATATATATATATATATAAAGAAAATCCAATACAACTCAGGAAAAACAAAAGGATCTTGATTTCCGACATGTTGGATGTAAGTCGCCACATATCTAGGTGCGCTGCGAATATCACTTCACCATGTAATAAATTTGAGGCCGCACCCATTTTCAAAATGTCCCCGACATCCACAAGGATTGATCGGGAACATAAAGAAAAATTGTTTATTTCCATGCTTCAGCCCAAGCTGAATAGAAGTTGATTTTATGTATCTATGCCTAATTTCGATAATTTTGAAATACATTTCATTCCCATGACTGGCCTCATGAAGTGAGGTGAAACCGGTCGGGAATCAATATCCTATTGTTTTTCCTGAGTTGTATTTGATTTTCTTATTGTGTGCCATTTTATTTTTTATACTTCACTTTTCTATATATATATACAGTAGAATTCGCATATATCGGCGCCTCAAGGACAGACGAAAACCGCCGATATACGCGAACCGCCGATATATGCGAACTCCCTGAATTTTGAGGTTTGTGAAATCTACACGAGCTCTGAGATCATGCCATGCATCATACAATGTATATACTGTATTGACTCATGGAATTATTGCATTGCTATACTTAAATACATGTACATATTGACTTATTGTCCAACATGTACAGTGCATGCACATGTAATTGTGTCTATGTATTCAATAGTTATCTAAAAATTGTGCCTTTCTGAACTGATGCTTGCAACGTAAGTATCGCAAAACCGGATATCACTATGTTTGTCAAAAACTGAGTATGCTTTTTGAAATCAAGAAGATTGAAGCTTCTTCATGCCTACATGCTTACCTGCTATATGAAGCACAAAACAAAGAAGAGTATGCATAAATCAAGACGCTGCTAAGAGTCACGTGCAGGCGAAGCCAGCCAATCTAAGTCAATCAAGACGCTGCTAAGAGTCACGTGCAGGCGAAACCATAGTGATGGATGGGGTGGCGCGCCGCTTTCTATCTAGAGAGAGGACATGCCTCGAACTCAACAATGTTTTCGACGGTCGCTTGTGCTCCTTTGATGACGCAACAGTCACTAAGTCAGGTCTGACAATAGCATCGTAGGTGAAGGCGTGAACAATGCAATCATCACGTCAAATGAAAGACTAATTATGTGAGAATTATCAGTGAGATACAGTGGCAAGCTACTTATCTTTCCTCGGCTGCTAGATTCTACAATTTTGATCAAACCCCAAACATGATCAAGATGAATTGTAGAAGATCTAAATTTTCACATGTCACTAGAATAGTTAGAATCGGATAGTCCTAACAGAATCTACAGCCATCCGCATCCACATATACTGTCATTCTAGTGACTCTTCTAGGCAAAACACATCGCTTCAGGATTTCCACGAAATCCGCCGTTATAAACGAATTTTTTTCTGTCAGGGACAGCGAAAATGCGCCGATATAGGCGAAGCCGATATAAGCGAACTCGATTATATGGAAAAGATAGGAAATTCTGCCGGGACAAAAAGAAACCGCCGATATAGCCGAAGCCGATATATGCGAATTCTACTGTATATATATATATATATATATATATATATATATATATATATATATATATACTGCA
>CAJQUW010010619.1:0-65369 GCA_907163375.1 Prostheceraeus crozeri
TGTAATTATACATTATTTAAGTTACATATACAGTATATCAAAGCAAATATTAAATTAATCTATTATTGTGAACCTAAATGCCAACATCTATAAACCAAAAATCTATAAATTCTCTTTTGTAATCAGGAGTTCCTGAGAATTGCTTTATTAGACTACAAATCATCCACTTTAAAAGTTTTGAAAAGATCCAATATTACAGCATCCTAGGCATGCGGTTTAAACTATTGTTTTCTTCCATGAGATATTTGGAAATTTGAGCAATCGTGGAGTTGCATCGTGGAATTACAAGTTGGAAATTTGAGCAAAACATCATAATTGCGTTGTGGAATAGCCTTTCTGAAAGCTATACATTTTACTAAAAATCTCTTTGGTTTTTCTGTACACATTGTCTTCAGTATCAGCACAAAGTGTTGCTATGCAGGTAAATGAGCAGAATGGTATTCTCTATGAGGAATCCGGCAATTGATCTGGGGCTGTGCACTTACACAGAATTCCACTAGCACATCGCTCTTCTCAGAATCTAAAAGATATAGGCCCACTTTTTTATTTGTTTCTTGTAGGAGTTTAATGCCTATGTCCCACAGGTAAACTCACCGGCTGGTAAAAGAAACTTTCATGAAGTTTGTTTCCAATAAATTGTCGATATTGGATAATACCTTCCCCAAATAGGCCAACCATTTGCGGTCGAAGATAGCTGCAACTTGTGAACCAACTTCGATATTCTCAATTTCTGTGCGTAAAGCTGCATCTTCCGACAGTAAAACTGTAGCAGCTGCTCCGCATCATATAGATCTCAAAACCAGAACATCTGCATGCACTGACACGTAATGAATATTTTGAATGTCTCTGAAAGTGTTGTAGATTTGCCGGTGATGATCACCGGTCTCTTTTAAAAAAATATCGGTCATTTTTGAGAGTCAATGATTTTCCTAATTTTAGCAGTTAAAAGTTTGGTTAGAATGCTACAAATGGAACAGTTTCTACCATTTCGTTGGAGTTATGCAAAATTGTCACGAGATGACAATGATCTGTACCATCAGAATTAAAAATCTGCTGCATACTGCGTTGACGACTTGAGTGGAGAAAGAGAAGGCCGGAGGGATAATTCCATAACTCGCTCGCTAATTTTGTAAACTCAGTTTTTTTCGATTAGATTTCAGTGACTTGGAGCAATAAGATTTACTTCAGATGCTAAAAATCATCCAAAACCTAATGAGCTTGATCAAATTTGCTTGCATAACTTCAACAAATGCAAAGTGTATTTACTATTTATGCTTTAGCTGTAACGGCCAACTTCGATATTCATGCATAATCACAATGGGCTCAGGCACGTCAGCTTTCGAAAGCATGTATCCTGAAAACTCAGTAACATTAATGCGAAAATTAATAAGATTTAACCACAGAGATAAATTTCTTTTAAATTTGTTTCTCTGTGTGTTTGGGTCTAGAGATGACATTTTTAATGCTGATGGTCACGTCAAGAACTACTCCCGAGGGGTAGAAAGATTTTCCATTGAACGTAATACAAATTTTAGCCAGAATTCTGACGAACTAAATCATTGACACCGCATTGAGCGTACAGTCAGTAAATTTAGATCGTGAGGAGTCGACCGATGTGAATAATAATTCTATTTGATGAATTTATCACGGAGAAACATTGGGTCAAAAATAGGTACTGTTCACTTGGCAGATGTCCAGTCTTCAATATGAGAACGACAGCTCGCGTGTTCCCCATTACGAATTTCATCACACATTACGCGCGCTTGGCAAATCTTGTAAGCCAAAGGTAGACGTTTCTGTCCACATCTCTCTACCATTGCATACAATGGCTGAGATAGAATCGCGTCACCTCCAGAGTAACAGCGACAGACGAATCCATCTCTGTGGATTTAACACATCAAAGATTCGGTAAGTTTCGATAATTCATACAAGGGATCAAATCAGCGAATTTCAATTGGCTTAAAGAATCGCTCATCAATAAAGTTATGCTTTACAATAGCTTTATGATAGCAAAAGTTGATTAAAAAAGTGTTATTGATCCCAACAAATTTATTGTCCAACAGATTGATTATAAAAAAGTAGATATCAATGACAAAGTGTATCTCTCCTTCCATCATGTACACTGCATGTTCCATCACTGCACCCTGCATTTAATACATCGACATTTGAACATTTCAGCTTCCAGTATCATCCTCTCGACAATAATTATCCGCCGTGCTGTGTTTCAGTTCATTCCATTTTTAAATGATATCACAATTATCTACTTCACTATATGCTAGCCGCAAGTCGGCAATAAAACATTTTGACTTTTGACTTTTGAATTACTTGTACACTAAACAAGTGCTCAAGTATTAGGAAGTCAAGGATATTGGCTTCTACTTGAGCAATGTCCATCATTTATATTTAGCCTAAAGACTACTTTGGTTAAATTCTCTTTCTTTATTACCATAAAATTAGGAAAACAAGATGCCCAATAGTCAAGCCAATGGTGGGAACAAGGGCATTTTACATCGTTGACAGGATTTTTGAAGAGACGCCTCAGGTCGAATTCTAAACTATAGTCAGAGACGAGTTTTTTACTTGGGTAGTAGTTATTCCATCTCTTGAAAGTCCTTCCATACATAATTGAGAAAAATATGTAATTCTTAGAACGTGCACACAACAGTAATCGACATTCTTATGATCATGTGCTTAAGACTGAAACTGTTGAATGCAAATATAGGCGTAGAATTCATTAATCTTTAAGTGTAGTGTCAAAATCATCGAGGGAAAAATTTGCCGGAGATGAGTTTTCCTAGGGATGAATTTGCCGTAGACCCAGATGTGACACTTTTACTGAAAGACTGATTATTGGCGTGAGAGACAGCAGGTGACTGTTAGTTGGGTACTACCTAGTAACCAGTGGCGTCGCGTGCGCCCAGACCATAGGCCTTCACTCGGCATTGGAATACTATTTCTATACCAGACATTTTTTATGGTACATCATTAATTTTCATAAAAGTTGAATTTTTATTAACAGTTTCCTGAACATTTTTTAAGGCCAAGTGAATGTGCGCATGAGAAGTGATTGCTCATGTCTCTTACCGCCTTACTCAAGTAACCGATTGCTATATCCCCTCTCTGTCCAGACCACAGAAAAAAGGAGGCAATGTCAATAGTTTCTTGCCTTTCTCATGGCCGGTCAGCCACTCATATGTTTGAAATTCTGATGCATTGAAATGTCTTGTGCATTTCCTATTTCTTTCCTATTTTTATTCCTATTGAGAATGCTCATCATCTGATCGCAGTCTTGTCCGAATGTCAGCCATCTGCTACTGTTGACGTAGTGGCCTCTGGGACATAAAGCGAATCCAGGAACAATTAGATTGCGCTTCCCACACTATATTTAAATACCGCGCCTCGATCAAGAATCGCGTAGAATTTCATTGCAAAAATTGGAGAAGGCAAAGCATCATGTCTATCGGAAAAGCCAATATTGGCGCGGACGCGTGCGCTTACTGCCTCACACGCACACAACTCTCTTTCGCTCTGTCTGAACATCAATGCTCCGTCTGAACACACGACTAGCTTGTGTGTCTAATTGTTCGAAGAAAACAGCTGTGATTCGAGCACGTGCTGCAAAACTGTTCAATGAGGTTGAGCGTCTGACTTTGAGACGGAAAGCTGTGCACAGTTGTCAGTCACGAGAGGCTATCGAATTTAAATGAATGATGACACTTTTCATTTTTATAATTGTTGGAAAAATTTTTTTGAGGATGGGCCGAGGGCCTCTCAGGTACGGAGAAGACGCCACTGCTAGTAACGCACCTCCTATAAGTGTAATTCCACGATGATAAATAACATCATGGAATTACAAAATTGCGAGCGGTCAGACTGATTTGAAGGGAGCTGTGTGGATGAATAAAATGTTATTTACAAAAGGAAGAGATAACAAAAGTATTGCTGAGAAATCAAGATATTGTATTAGCTATGATAAAAAATGTATTGCAAAAGTGCTATTTGCAAAAACATATCTTGTTCATATATTAAGTATGACGATTATATTTTTCTAGCCATACACAGACTTTCTAGTTGTGTCTTCAAATCACGATATCATGCGTTGTTAATTATGCAAAACCATTTCTTCACCACAACATACATTCTTAATTCATGACATTTTATAGCTTATTCAGTTTATTGCATAACCTATTTATTTCATTTTATAGTTTCAAGACAAAAAGAGCAAGAAAAACGTATATTACACCACACATTTTATTTAATTTTCGCTGATGGATGACAGCTACAAGGAAATACTCTAATACAGACAGTTTCACAAGATCACACCATCAACCACAATGCATATTATATATGATTATATCTTAATGCATTACATCAATTTTCTCAGCAATTGGCTTGCTTTGAACACTTCCAAGATCTCAGCTTAGAAGTGAGAGTTAGAGGTGTCCCTCATTGAATATAGCAAGATGAAATATGAATCATCAAACAGAAAGTGATTCTACTAAGTATTTTTTTCCAAAATGATATTTCAGTGTTTGTTGTGTTACTTAGCAATATTAGTTATAAAGGCAACGTTTTTACGATAACTCCCTGTCATAAAATCGCATGTCAGATTTCTTAATGCCAAAACCATTTGTTTTAAGAAAGATAAATTCAGCGAAACATGGTTTGATATCTTTGAATATCAAGAAAAAATGTTGCTTTTGCTAAACTAATTCCCAACTGGACTCCAAGGCAATGATTCTTTTGCTGTTAGAAATAAAGGATTCAGTTTGCACAAAATACACAATATCGATCAAATCTTGTTGTTTAAGTCTTTTCGCTCATTCTCGGGATCGTTATCCACACCTCTTGTTAATAATGTTGTGAGATGATTTTCAATGCAGCGTCTCGTTTTCATTGGGTTCAATATTACATGTGCGTGAGTCCTTGAATCATGCTATTTTACCACAGGCATGAGATTGATCATTCGAAATTCAAATATTGCGATAACTACCCAACTACTTACATTGATTGTCAGCATGGCGGAGACGAATTTCACGGTTTCATCACGCTGTCATGCATTCGGGCACCAATAGAGCGCATTCCTTCATGCAATGATGCTACGCAAATTATAGACTCGATTTTACAGTACTTTTATGGACAACAGCGGTGATAAATACCATTGATAATAATTCTTCTGTGGCTCAAAATAACAATGTGCTGACTTGCCAATCGTTCCATTCACAGAACAAGACAGGCCATCTCTTGTTCTGTTTGACTAGAAAGGAAACATTGGAACATGCAACGCTAACGAAATGGCACAACCTGGTGACTAGATAGGCCTACCATAGCAATTGAACATTGAGTAGCTTGCTCAACATTAAACATGCCAAATTGTGCGAGGTTTCAGTGACTGTTCTCAACCAGATGACACACCATAGAGACAGAGTTTGTGAATCCCTTCTAGAGAAGTTTGTGAACGTTTTTTCGTGCGCCTGCTATCTTTTTTAATAATGATCGGAAGGACTAGCATTATCGAGAAAGCTTTTGCGCAATGATCTGAATTCCTCGAATCTGAAGGAATCTTATTTTTCTGTTATTTTGATATGGTTGAAAGCCATTTTCCGAGAGAGTCTTATTCATAATATCTAAAGCAGCAACTTCTTCATTCGGATTTGAACAGCGTTCTGAAACATATCTACGACTGCTATACTAACAAAATTGTCTTTAATATGTCGTGGGAACCAACTATCTTTCCTAAGGCAAATGTCAGAATGGTTGGGCTTACCATACCATTTATGCTGTATTTGATTATTTTCAATATAAATAGTCATGTCTAAAAAGTTCAGACAGCTATCTTTTGGTACTTCAATGGTAAATTGAATATTTTTGTTAATTGAATTAAATGTATTAAGAATATTCGAAAAGATGGCTTCATTATCCATATCAAAATAACAGAAAAATAAAACCATTGGATAAGCCTCCTCATTGGACAAACTTTAGACTTTATTATCTATACATCTCTAGACTTTGTCAGCGATAGCTGTAATAGAAAAATGAATAAACTTAAACGTAAATATGGCCTGCCCATGAGAATTACAGCCAGACCAGGCAAGAGACTATACAGAACACAATAAAATCTAAAATAGATAATAAAGACTTTTGTCAATGTGACATTTGTAAACAGATCGGTCCTAAATATAGCTGTAACAACAAATATTTAGTTTACGATTTTTCGTGTAAAATCTGTCAAATAAAGTACATTGGTCAAAGTAGTCGACCTTTTCGATCACGGTATAATGCATGAACACGAACGTAGTGTCAGAAATAGAGACAAGAAAAGTGCCCTGAGTGATCATCATCTAAAACACCATACCCCTGAAATGATGGACATCAATCATTTCAACTGTATTTTGGATAAACAGAAATCGGCGATATCATCTAAGACGGCTGAATCTCGTTGGATTGCGTCGAAAATGCCAAATTTAAGACGTCATGAGCTAGTGTGAGGAGATATCAAATCCAAGACCTGAGTATATAACCCTTTGATATAACCCGCATCATGTAGCCGTGTCAGTGTACCCTTGAGACAGTCTTTGAGACGAAACACATCGGGTCATTTTATTTTATTTTCATTAAAACCTCGTGACATAAAAAGGGAAAGATTTTATTTTTGATCTCGATCAAGCAATGGTAAATTTAATACATGATAGCTTATACCAAAAAGTCTTTATTTTCCATAAATATTGTAGCAAATATTTGTTATTGTTGTTATTTATAGAATTTCAGGTGATGTTATGCAAATTGATATAAACAGACTCGACCCACTCCTTCTCATCATTAGCAAAGTTAGTCTGCACTTCTACGCAGTTGTCAGATAGCTTGGCCATATCTGGACAATGGTACCAACGGAGGTGAGGGATAAAAAAGGGCCTCATCAGCAGAGGCGGCATTGCACAGGGATAATTGGAGAATTGAACAGTCAAAAGTAAAAGGCGGCATAGAGCACGAATTCGCTAACGATTAGGGCCTATGCTGCAATTATTACTGAACTGTAGCATGATATTATGTAGCTGGTATATACCAGCTTTTCGCAAGATTCGTTCCCACAGGGACTCTAAAAATATAGTACTGTGAAATACATGCAATTTGCAATGCGTTAGAAGTCGGATATCAAAGCTATAGAAGACTAGGGATGACATCAGACAAGAAAATGGCACCAGTCTGGATTCTGACGGTGGGTCTGGTTCAGGACTGCATCGTATTCATCTTGAGATAAATCTTCGGACATTGTCTCATAACTTGTAACTTTCACGCAGAATAAGATCCACCTGTGAGATGTCACTTATCGAATTTCGTTGAATGGTAGAGAAATCAGAGATAATTTCATGATTGCATTCTACTGTCTTTCTCGTGATTATTGCGTTATGCAAAGTGGGGAAGGTGGGGCACATTGAACATGTTATTGAACTTTTCTCAACAGTTTAAATATACTAAATCAAATGAACCAAAATCAAACTCGGATGAAAAGTTGAGGGCATTTTAAGTAATCTCTGAGTTGCTTGACGTTTTTGTGACATTTCATACCAATACATACCAAATTGGTACAATGTGCCCCATGTGTGCGGCAAAAAGGCCACGTCGTGGCTGAGTTAGAGCTGAATGTGGGTGTGTCTGGTCGGGATCGGGCCACGTCGAGTTGAGCTGAGTTGAAAATTGAACCCGATGTCAGCAGTTATGTTACAAAGTTGACCAGATGAATGAACAACACATGCTGGTGCATCACAAGTATCTAACTTTCTTTGTATAGTGAGCATTGTTTAACTTGCATGCTGTATACTCAGCATCTTTAATGCATTTTGGGAATTATATTAGACTATGCCTCATTCGTATCACTTTGACATGGGTTTCATTAAAAAGAAGTACCTCCATCTGAACTCAATCATCAGAGGACATTCCAGCTGTATTGTAAAGCATTGAAGCACTACACACTTTTGATTCATGAAACTAATTTCCAATCTGCTGCTAAGTTTTTTGAGTCTAATTTGAATTCTATTCAATTTTCATTGCTGCAGAGATTATTATTCATTGTCGACTCATGAAATTCAAGGAAATTAAATTCCTGTTGTTGAATCACAAAATTCGTTGCAATTCGTTGGTATCTGATAATGAACGCGCATTGACTATCAAGCCTGGCGAACATTTACGACCTTTAAGAAAATACATGCTATTTTTAATGCAAATGGAACATGGATTTTCGAAGTTATAAGATGTAGCATCAGGCGGGTAAGTAATTGAAAAAAAGTCATCAACGAAATCAATTCCATTCTATATTTTCTCCTGGTATCTGCACATAAAGTTCTTCGAAGCCAAGATTCTGCTCCAACAAGGAAGAACATAGCAACTACCGTTCCGCAACGATAGTCCTATCTAATGATAGGACTCCAGACTCCGGCCTATAACTAGACCCGAAACATAATACAAGCAAATTTTTTATTCTCGTGCATAGCTGTCACTGTCTTGATGTCAACCTTCTCCATCAAACAAAAGTGCAGAGACACTGCTGCATGCAAAGCTTGTAATAGTTGACGGAATGAACCGTGATAGTGAAAAAAGGATTGTCTTTTCACTCGGTGATTTGGTAGAGAAGACAAACCTTCCTAGCCTCGATCACACCTACGAGCCATAGGTCACATCAGAGACAAAAATGAAATACTAGTTTGTTTGAGAACATTACCTCTTATCCTCACGTTAATCGTGTGTGATGGCTCCTCTAAAGCGCATATTAAATTCGAAGGTGTAATCTTATTTTTTTGGAGAAGAATGTGGATTATCCTGCCTGGTAGAGACCTGGTAGAAAAACCGTGTGAAGCACACATCAAGAAGATGGGAGGAGCCGAGTCGTATGCATTCAATTGAAGGCGACATTTGATCAACTTTCATCGAAAATGATTGATAATTAATACAACAATGATCACTAAATATAGGTTCAGGTAAGCCTAGATAATGATCTATGATGTGGGCTACCAGTTAATTTGTCAAAAAAGGCTTGACACCCGGAGTTGGAGTCCTATCAAAAGCCGGAGTCCTTAACCCTCGGAGTCGGAGTCCTATCAAAATGATAGGACTCCGCATCCCTTTTTCGAATCCCTCTTTGCATTATGACAGCAAAATGTACGTCAATTTCCCTGACGTTAAATTTGCTTTTTCTTCAAGTGCTTCGTCTAACATAATATGCTTCTTCAGCCTCGCTATTTCTGTCAATGGCCATGCTTGCGCTGTAATTAGGCTTATATACTTGACACCATGCACATCGATGGAATATTTTTGTCGATAAGTAATGTGGGAATATTATATTGAATATTTTTTGCACTTCATATTTTTGCGCACATATTTTTCAAATAAGCGCGTGATATGTTGAATATTAGCCTACCGGTGGGTGTATTGGATCCAATACAAAGATCGTCAGTAGACTCGACACGACCGCGAGAAAGCCAAAACAACTATCACCATGACGAACATGGCCTGCTTATCACGTAATGGCTAAATGGTCACCTGCCAACAACCGAATGGTATCTACCACATGCTAGCCTACTGCACTCGAGTCACAGTTGTTTCTTATCAATTGATTAGTTTAGAATCTCCTAGCTTGTACAAGATACAGTTGTTTGCTATCAATTCACTAGTTTAGAATCTCCTATCATGTACAAAATAGGAGATTCTAAACTAGTGAATTGATGATAAACTATTGTGACTCGAGTGGAAGGCCTAGCCTATAGCCCACATGAACTGAAATGTTCCCCGGTAGAGTTTTAGAACAGATAGTTATCGTAATAAAAGATTGGAGGACTGTAGGACTTTTCCCAGCGGCCAACTGTTTTGAGCTACATATAATTCTGATACGAAAGTTTGCAAAAATTGTTGTGAAAAGAAATATTTTCACTTTATCAAGACAAGCAGCTTATAGATGCTCCCACATAGTGTGAAAAATGGGTTAATGAAAGAAACCGCGTCTAGATTGTACAAATTTGGGTCAAGTATTATTATAGGCTAGTATGGAAAAAATTTTGATATTCTCATCTTTCACGTAATCAGAAATTTCAAGCTACATTAGGGCATAACATATCACGCATGAGAATTATTGAATTTTCCCACGGCGGAAAAAGAAGTAGGATGTCGTACACGTGGAGTTCCCATGCTCAATAGGGAAGCAAACATCTCCTCACCAGAAAGCACTCTTCAAAAAGTGTTTCATGATCTTCGTGTTGAAGAATCATTGATGGTGAAGCATCACCAGTTGACATGCCACGTGTAATTCACGCGTAATTACGGAACACCCCAAACATCCGTGGTTAAGGACATTCTATTCTTCTACCCGCGTACATGCGCGCTGCACTAGGAGTTAGAAATTACGTGATCTGATGCTGTTAAAACATGGGGAATGTTTATGAATACGCGCGGGCGAGTGTTTATAGAACCGCTAAGCATGTTCTGTCTTCCCTGAGCATGAAATTGAGGTCCTATCACATTGTTTAGCCTCTGATACATGCAGACACATGAGACGCAAAGTCTATATAGCAGGACTGCAATAACTTATATGACAGATATGCAGCAATGTCCCGCATAGCCACGGATGTTTAGTGTCATGTGTAATTACGCGTGATTGAGCGTGGCATGTCACCTACATGTAGTGTATGTGATAAGCGCATGAACCGTGCTTTCAACCAGACTATAATTCAGGATTGTGTTGACATTCTGGCTTGGGATATTTTTTCAATTAGCCTTTGTCCTCCAAAAATTGTCTTTTGACCGATGCACATTTCTCAATAAAGGAATTATTTTTGTTATCTCTATACAATTCATTTGTAAATCATTTGTATGCCTAGTTGTTGCACCAAAAAGATAAAATCAGCTATGGATCATCACAATTGAGCAATTGTGAATTTTAGAAAATGTCCTGTCAGTAATTCTATCGACCAGACTTTTTGATTTTTCTCAAAATTCCAATTTATTGCTGAAGCCACATGTTTTATCCAAAATTCATGAAAACTCACGGAATTATCAAGAATCATAATGTTATCTTGCACGCGAAATTTCATCTGATAGATCATTTTCAAAATTTCGTGAAACGGCCAAAATTTCCATTGACCGAGACCACAAAATTATTGGTCAGAAAGACACCAACGACTACAAAACTTGTGCAAGGAGAAATGCGAGACAGTTAAATGATTAACTATGAGTGGCCACATGTTGTGGCGTAGAGCAAACAATTTCTCACTTGAGATTTGACAGTCCAAAAGATTTCGGCATGAATGCGGAAACATGTGTTTGTCGGTGCGATGATTGCTTGTAATTTGATCACACGTGTTAAATGCTACTTGAAATGTACATGTAGAATTCTATCAAAGCTGTCGTGTTAGGAAAGTATTCTCTGTGATTTATGGCCTTCCCTATGTCTTATGTTTCGATAAAGCTGTTTATTGTATAGAAGGCCAAGTGAATGTACGAGAGAAAACAACTTGGAGAAACGTCAAAGAGTAACGTGAACGACTAGTGATGTTTTAACCTACACAATCACACTTGGGATATTCCTTCTCGTTCGAGTTCTAAGGTGGCATAACACTATGCGAAAGAATAGCGAATCTTCATAACGATTGACTATTTAATTGATAAATACATCAATTAATCTTACTGCAAGCATACGCTTCGCTACATGGTGCCGCGACCCGGGATGTCACTGAAAGAACTACGCCAATCTCGCGCGATTCATCGTGCATGTGCTAAGAAGTTGATCAATAAGGCTCAAGAACGCAACGACGATGCGAAACTCAGTGAGCTGAACGCAATTGTGACTCAACTGACGACGAAACAGAAACTTCTAACTGACATCAACGCTTCGATCCTAGGTGTGATTGATAAAGACTTGATTGACGACGAAACACTATCTCCAGAAGTTGAATCCGAAATCAACGAGGCCGAGGAACGACAACTGCTGATACTGACGACGATAAGTGAGTTGAATTCCTTTATTTCTGGGATTAGAGGGGATACGTCTCGCATATTAGGATCTACTAATTCTATTAGCTCCCGTACTAATGATAAGGAATGCTTGATCTCAAAACAAAGGTGTAGGGCCATTCAAACAATTCGAAAAATAGAAAACGAAGTAAACCGCAACAAATTCAATTCGAGCCTCAATCTTGAGTCTCTATCTAAATTACTCCAACGTACTGAAGACGTTACCAATAAACTCAATTGTTTAAACGAACGATTCCTTGATAACATAGCGTCAAAGGGCATCGACGAAGATGAGTTAGATAAGGAACTAGAAGAAATTGACAGTTACAAAGAAAGGAGCCAAAACCTGATCAGCGAACTCAGAATTACTATCAAGAGCCTAGAATCGCACAAGGACAAAGGTTACAGATCAACGAGATTACCTGAAATTCAGCTGCCAAGGTTTGATGGTAACCCGATGAAATTCAAGGCCTTTTGGGAAGCCTTCAATGCAACAATCGATAGACATGACGATTTAGAGCCATGTGTAAAACTGACTCATCTTCTCAGTCTATTAGACAATGATGGAAAGGCCGCCTTCGAGGGCACGATACCAACCAACGAACTATACAAGGATGTGCGTGATCGCATGATTGAGCGTTTTGGTAGGTAACAGCTTGTAACACTATCTCATCTACGGTCATTGTTTCATTTACCTCCTGCTACGAACGCTTTAAAACTGAAAACGATGTACGACAGCTTTCTCGTGCATGATCGATACCTCAACAACATACACGTAGAAGACTGGAAAGAATTAATCTTCATCTCATTGCTGTTAGATAAACTACCCCCTGAAGTAGAATCAGGTAGAATCAGTAGAATCACTAAGGCTACTGCCGTTATCGCCTCAGGAAACAGGCCAAATATGAAGGTCGCGAAAAGGTGTACCTACTGCTCCACGAATGGTCATTCTGAAGATTGTCCCCAAATAAAACACGCTGACGCAAGAAAGGAATTCTTAAACTCACACCGCCTCTGATTTACTTGCTTGGGAAGTGGACACACGGTTAAGTTCTGTAGAAAACAAAGGTCATGTAAACATTGTAAGGCATCGCATCATCACCCCAGCATATGTTACGCAAAGTACGGTAGACAAAGAAACAATGGAAAGGTGGTTAGTCAAGTTCAAACCGATTCGACAAATCAAGTCGTCCATGAGAACGTCTTATTAACAAGCGATGAAGCGATATTCATGCCCTCTGCTTGGATTGATATCAAGAATCAATCGTCGAGCACGATTGTCAGCGCCAGATCAATTATCGATACTGGAAGTCACCGTACTAAGATAACTGAGTCGAAAGCACGAGAATTGGGTTTGAAACCGGTTGACCACGTAACCTTACAGATAGGCACATTCGGAACTGATACATTTCAATCCTTTCGAGTACCTGTAGTTGAGATGTTGCTTATCGGTCGTCAAGGTAAAATCATCGAAACTAAGGCACATGTGTTCTGAGTCCTTACAGGTAGAATTGCACGTCCTGGGTTATCTGGTAACAAGTACCCAATTTTAAAACAATGTCACCTTGCTGATCCTCCTCAATCGAGAAGTGAGGAAATCGCTATCGACGTTATTATTGGATCGAATCTCATCAACAAGGTGCATACGATTAACTCGACTGTGATCTTAGATCAAAGCCTCGGACTCGCTATTCGAGATAGCATATTCGGCTGGATCATTTCTGGACCTACGAAGGAAGAAGACGAGTCTAAAAGTACGACGAACGCTGCATTACTTACGATCGAAAACCCCATCACATTCTATTCGCATCCTGAAAGCTTTTGGAACCTTGAGTCGATAGGCATCACTGAATCTCCCACGCGAAACGATAAGGATGACGCCATCGATCAATTCAATTCAAATATCAAGTGCGCATATGGAAAGTACCACGTTCGATTTCCATGTCGGATGGATAGCCCTGAACTCCCTCTCAATTACGAATTAGCTAAAGGTCGATTACGCAGTTTGTGGAATAGGTTAGATAAGGACGAATTGCTTCGCAAAACCTACGATGACGTAATAAGATCACAGGAGTTGAAAGGTATGATCGAGGAAATTCCCGACTCAATGACTTTTCAAGGATCAAATATCCACTATCTGCCACACCACGGTGTTAGAAAGGACCACAGCACGACTAAACTACGAATAGTTTACGACGCATCGGCAAAAACAAATAAACGAAATACAAGTTTGAACGACGCACTTTATTCCGGTCCTTTACTCCTATGTGATATGACTGGTATTTTACTTCGATTCAGAATGTCACCGATAGCCGTAATCAGCGATATTGAGAAAGCCTTTCTGTCAATCGGATTACAAATGCCTGATCGAGATGCTGCACGCTTTTTATGGGTTAAGGATAACACGAAACCTCCTTCCGATCAAAACCTACGAACCTATCTATTTACGCGAATTCCATTCGGTACGATTGCTAGCCCATTTCTTTTAACCCATTTTTTCCCACTGTTCCCGTAGTGGGAACAAATAAATAAACTTGTCTAGATCAATTATAAATCATCATGGGAACAATATTGACGCTGTATGTTGTCGATGTGAGGAACCTTCATCATGATGTGCATGTATTTGTCTCTACAGTTGATTATAAATATCAATTTGATTGGCGCGAAATTTGAATATTTGACTCATTGTATTTTTCAAGATGGTTCGTCTAAAAACGTGAGTATTGTGACATTCTTTATATTACGTAGAAAGTAACTAAATGATAAATGTACATCAGGATGCAATGGGTATTCCTTCTAATTTTTAATAATTGTATTTTCGAAATACCATTTTCCAAAAAATGCAACTGAATATTTCTGTTCCCGCAGCGGGAACAGTGGGCAAGGATACCCACATGGTTTTTGACATATCTCAAATTACTTATCTGATTGGGAGCGCTGTTAACAGGCACTGTAGTACTCACAGAATGTGCAACAATCATCTTCATCATATAAAAAACCACAAAGAATAGACAGAACCAACAAGTGGAGTCAAAAAAATACGCGTGAATCGCATTTGAACCAGCATTTGGAGCTTCAGACTCATAGGCAGACCAATAGCACCCGGCACTATGCAATCTTTACTTAACCATCGGTGCATGAAGTATTTATTCTGATGTAGTGCTACTTATTGACATTTTTAATAGTTCTGAGATATCGAATTTCGATAAGAAGACTACAGAATGATGTACGATGGTTGGAACATTGCATGCAGTGATGAAATACGTAATCGCGTGAGGTTGAACGGGCGGCGTAGCCGCGCGTTTTACCGAATCGCGATATGTAATGTATGCGGATTATGGCTACAGTCTGCAGACTACATGTCAGACTAATAATGTCATCGTCTTGTTTTCAGGTACACCGTTGACGAAATTGTGTCATTAGTGGAACATGACGATGACATTCACGCTGTATCGGTAGCCATACTTCCACCATCTGATGGCGAGGAGTCGGAGGGAGACAGCGGTGATGAAGATGTGATCGGATGTCATAACCTGGAAAATCTGAGCGGACGCCAACTTCATGTCGAGGCTGATGCCATTGTCATGGAAAGGCCCGGAACTAGTCGCTCTCTTAGCGATGATCTGCGTGATGAGGACGATGACGATGGAGAACCGGTGGCACCTCCCCCGAAAAGAAGAAAGATTGAAAGGAAGTAGGTGAAGTCCGACATAAGCAACCCCTTGAATGATTTCTGCTTTGATCAAAGCGAACTTTCTATTGGTGATGAGGACTTTTGTCGATACCTAGCTGACATGACTATGAATTATGCTCGCAGTAAAAGCGATCATGATTTTTTTGTAGATTATGAGGACATCCGCACTTTCATTGCGATTCTGGTGTTATCAGGCTATGTCAGCATTCCACGATAGAGGCTGTTTTGGCAGAATCCAAGTGAAACGTACAATGCATTTGTTGCTGAAGCTATGTCAAGAAATACCTTCGAAACCATAAAGAAGTACATGTATTTTCATTGCTGTGACAATGCATGCTTGGATCAGGATAAAAAATATGCTAAACCTAGACCATACTTCACAATGCTGAATGAGCGCTTCCTGACTTATAGCAAGATTTTGCTTCAAGAAAGTTTGTCTGTGGATGAAAGTATGGTGCCATACTTCGGAAAACACGGATGTAAGCAGTACATCAAGGGGAAGCCGGTGAAGTTCGGCTATAAGATATGGTGTCTCTGCACTTCGCTGGAATATCTCATACAGTTTGAGCCATATCACCCGAGGCGACATCCATTGAATGGATTACCATTTGGCGCAAGTATTGTGATTAATCTGCTGTCAGAGCTTCCGCCGCTCCCCTACAAGATCTACGCAGATCGATACTTCAGTGGCCTGCAACTTGCCGAAATTCTTCTGGAGAAAGGCGTTGGCTACACCGGCACAATAATGGCAAACAGGATTGAGAAATGTCCATTGAAACCTATGAAAAAGGAACCACGTGGCTCCATTGATTACAGGAAGGACCGAAACACCAACGTACTTTGTGCAGAGTGGCAAGATAGCACCACAGTCACAATGGTTAGCACTGTTGACGGGATAGAACCCACAACAAATGCTACACGATGGGACAACTCGGCCAAGAAGAAAATCAGTGTTCCTCAGCCGTCACTGATCAAGAAATACAACGAGAATATGGGTGGAGTTGACCGGCTCGATCAAAACGTGTCATATTATCGGGTTGGAATTAGATCAAAAAAGTGGTACTTTCAGTTGATTGCCTTCGGCATTGATGCTGCAGTTTAAAACTCATGGCAGCTCTACAGAAAAGAGCCAGAAAATAAAGAGGATGGTCTGGGCTTCAGACGAAAGATAGTGCAAGCATATCTTTTGGCAGCGAAAACCAGACAACAATACAAAACGCGAAGGAATCCGAAGATCGCCAGTCGTGTTCCTGAGACAAGTCGCTGCGATAACAGGAATCACCACATAACTCTCTGTGCTGTATGCAAGCGAAACTCGAGGAGCAAGTGCGCCAAATGTGACGTGAATCTGCATAATGCATGCTGGAAAGACTTTCCACGGCATTCTGTAACTCGTTGTGAATTTCTGTAACCAACATTTTATAATGCGTTGTCAGTGAACCACATAGTCCCCTTTGTGCCCACTGTTCCCACTGTGGGAACATTGTATATTTTCTAATATACCGGTTGAAAATTCAATATGAAACGTTTTCCTTATTATTGGACCCTTCGAGAAATCATGATATGAATTTAGGAGCCAGGCATGCTTCATTTCATATACCGGGCAAAAATGGGTTAAGCGCAACTATCTCTCATCATTTGAGGCATTCATATTCAACAATAGCTGACGAGATTCAGAACAGCATCTATGTGGACAACGTAGTTATTGCTAAGCAATCGACTCCAGATGCCCTCAAATTTTATCATGATGCCAAGGAGATATTCGATGAAGCCGGAATGAATATTCGTGAATAGACCTCAAATTCAAAGGAATTCACTGAATCGATTAATCCAGAAGACAGAACAAAAGGTGATACAGTGAAAGTCGTCGGTCTACAATGGAATACCACAAATGATAAATTGCACATCCCTCAAGTTGACCTCAAGATCGCAAGTGCAATTACAAAGAGAGCCCTTCTTCATGCTACTGCTACATTGTTCGATCCGCTTGGGTTATTTTCCCCCATCACCATGAGAGGCAAGTTACTTTTTCGTGAATCTAATGAACCCTCAAGCAATTGGGATGAACCCTTACCCTTCGAATTAAGAAGACAATGGGACTCACTTATCATTGATCTATCCGCAATTTCCACACTTGAAATTCCACGTTACATCAGCCAAGAAGACTTCGACACGATTGAATTACACTGTTTCTGTGATGCTTCCGGTCAGTCATACGCAGCCTGTGCCTACATCAGAATCACCAAAAATGAATCTGTATCAACATCGCTAATACTATCAAAAAATCGACTTGCCCCGCATCAAAGAAAATCACAATAAATCCCGCGTTTAGAATTACTCGGTGTCATAATTGGTACACGCATTATGAATTATCTCAATGCACAACTTCCATATAGTTTCAATCGTTACTGCATATGGACTGATTCTCAATGTGTCATACATTGGATCAATAGCAAAAAACTTCGCTCAGTGTTTGTTGAAAATCGATTGAAAGAAATTCGAAGACTCGATAAAGCAGAATTTCGTTACGTCCACACTACGGATAACCCAGCAGATCTTCCAACACGCGGAATGGCATTCCCTGAATTGAAAGAAAGCACGCTTTGGTGGCAAGGACCAAAATGGTTGAAGCGTGATGAAGAGAATTGGCCTCAACACAGTATCGACAAGGTAAATCCTGCCCACGACGAGATTGAAGACAGAAACAGGCCTCTACAAAATCCTCCGTCCTCACTTCACATTCCCGAACATATCCATTCGATTTGAATCCTGACAACTTCGTTTCATTAGGGGAGTGCCTACGGAGAACAGCTATCAAACAAAGAACGGAAAACAAAATCACTGAAGAAAATACCCCCTTAACAGCACAGGAGTTAGAAAGCGCAAGGATGCTATGGATTTTATCTGCTCAGAACTCAGATATGAAAGAAACGCTCGATACACTTTAACATAACCGCACGAATCAAGAAATTCAAAAATTGAAATTGTTCATTGATGATGACGGTATCGCACGTTCTATGGGTCGAATCGATAATAGTTCTCTTCCTTATGATGCCTAGTTCCCGATAATTTTACCCAAGAATCACCCCTTCACGAATATGATCATCAAAAGTTATCATGAAGATTGTGGACACTCTGGTACTAACCATACCCTGCCAGATATCAGACAGCGATACTGGCTGATAGCAGGTCGAAAGCAAGTTCAAGCCATAATAACTAGATGTCAGATTTGTAAAAAATGGGAAGGAAAACCATACAGTCCACCTGAATTTCCTGTTCTCCCTACTGAACGCGTTTCAAAATGTCGGCCTTTTTTTACAGTTGGAATCGATCACTTTGGCCCATTCTATGTGCACTCAAATTCAACCGATCAGGAAGAAAATATAAAGGTTTGGGCATGCATTTTCACCTGCGCATCGACCAGAGCGATTCACTTAGAATTAGCATCTGACTTATCAGCCTTAGAATTCCTTAATTGTTTTACGAAATTTATTACCCGACGAGGATCTCCTAGTCTGATAATCTCCGATAACACAAAGAATTTTAAGCTTGGACATCAGGTCATTTCGAATCTTTGGAGGGACATGGCTATTCAAGAGTACGCAGCAGAAAACCGCATCACGTGGAAATTTATTGCGGAGAAGTCTCCATGGATGGGTGGCTTTTATGAACGCCTTATTAGAACAGTAAAGATGGCATTGAGAAAATTATCTGATGGATCCCTTCTCACACAACGTCAACTTGACGTTTTACTGTCGGAAATTGAAGGTATACTGAATAATCGACCTCTAACTTATGTAGGTTCTGACATGCGAGACGCTCTTCCCTTGACCCCTAGAAATCTTTTAGGAATTCAACCCGATTCTGCTCTCCCACCTATTTGTCTTGACGAAAGCGACCCGATCTTCGAACCATACGATAGAAGAGACACTCGTCAAAACCTCATAAAACTTTGGAGGCATGGAGAAGCTTTGCTGCATCAATTTTGGACTCGGTGGCAGCGCGAGTATCTCCTGAGTCTACGCGAACGGCCCAGTAATCACGAAACTGTTAGACGATCAGTCTGTAACTCTGTCCCTACCATTGGAGACAGAGTTATCATCATGGATCGAGATATACCGAGGGGCCGGTGGCGATGTGGTCAAATCATCAACACAATACCTTCAAAAAATGGACGAATTCGTTCGGCACGAATTTCACTGGAGAATGGATCAATCCTCACTCGGCCAATCAAACTGTTGGTTCCATTTGAATTCGCCAACAGAGAAATCTCTACAACTTCACCAACTCGCACGGGAACAAAAGTGACGTATGCAGATAAGACATCTCGACCACAGCGCAAGTCAGCAGCACGCGCTACAGACCAGATACGGCACGCTTGGGGGAATGTCGCGGGGCGAGGAGAATCAAGGAGAAATGCGAGACAGTTAAATGATTAACTATGAGTGGCCACATGTTGTGGCGTAGAGCAAACAATTTCTCACTTGAGATTTGACAGCCCAAAAGATTTCGGCATGAATGCGGAAACATGTGTTTGTCGGTGCGATGATTGCTTGTAATTTGATCACACGTGTTAAATGCTACTTGAAATGTACATGTAGAATTCTATCAAAGCTGTCGTGTTAGGAAAGTATTCTCTGTGATTTATGGCCTTCCCTATGTCTTATGTTTCGATAAAGCTGTTTATTGTATAGAAGGCCAAGTGAATGTATGAGAGAAAACAACTTGGAGAAACGTCAAAGAGTAGCGTAAACGACTAGTGATGTTTTAACCTACACAATCACACTTGGGATATTCCTTCTCGTTCGAGTTCTAAGGTGGCATAACACTATGCGAAAGAATAGCGAATCTTCATAACGATTGACTATTTAATTGATGAATACATCAATTAATCTTACTGTAAGCATACGCTTCGATACAGATGTCGTACACGTGGAGTTCCCATGCTCAATAAGGAAGCAAACATCTCCTCACCAGGAAGCACTCTTCAAAAAGTGTTTCATGATCTTTTTGTTAAAGAATCATTGATGGTGAAGCATCACTAGTTGACATTCCACGCGTAATTCACGCGTAATTACGGAACACCCCAAACATCCGTGGTTAAGGACATTCTATTCTTCTACCCGCGTACATACGCGCTGCACTAGGAGTTAGAAATTACGTGATCTGATGCTGTTAAACATAGGGAATGTTTATGAATACGCGCGGGCGAGTGTTTATAGAACCGCTAAGCATGTTCTGTCTTCCCTGAGCATGAAATTGAGGTCCTATCACATTGTTTAGCCTCTGATACATGCAGACACATGAGACGCAAAGTCTATATAGCAGGACTGCCAACTATAATAACTTATATGACAGATATGCAGCAATGTCCCGCATAGCCACGGATGTTTAGTGTCATGTGTAATTACGCGTGATTGAGTGTGGCATGTCACCTACATGTAGTGTATGTGATAAGCGCATGAACCGTGCTTTCAACCAGACTATAATTCAGGATTGTGTTGACATTCTGGCTTGGGATATTTTTTCAATTAGCCTTTGTCCTCCAAAAATTGTCTTTTGACCGATGCACATTTCTCAATAAAGGAATTATTTTTGTTATCTCTATACAATTCATTTGTATGCCTAGTTGTTGCACCAAAAAGATAAAATCAGCTATGGATCATCACAATTGAGCAATTGTGAGGCGGAAAATTCTCATAAGTGGCTTGTATGTGCGTAAGCGAAGTTTGAAAAGCGCTTTGCTTTGCGTTAGTAAGAAATAAATTGCACAGCTACAGGACGGCTCTGACTGGGCGACTTCAATACAGCATCTACGCCTCATGACAGAACTTGTACTGAAATCAGCCGAAGCATAGCTTTTCCTCACACATTACTCGGACACACCAAAAAAGCGGCTATGTGTAGGCATACGGAGTAATGCCGAATCATTATTCAAAAACAGGTTTTTGTTAGAATGTCAGGTGAATATTTCCGGAAAACGTCTGTCTGATAAATATAAATCTATTAACTCGGGCTTTCGGTGGCTTACAGTTTTCGTTCACTCCTGAAGGTGAGCTGTAAGCCACAGAAAGCTCAAGTTAATAGATTTATATTTATCAGACAGACGTTTTCCGGAAATATTCACTTGACATTCTATTTAAAAACAGTTTTCATTCGTAATTGCATTCGATTGGATCAAGCTCGCAACTAAATTTGATGTATTTCTATTTAGAGTTGCCTGCAGAAGTCGATTATCATATTTCTGTGTACTTTTGCGTCAGCGTTAAATTTGAGCCAAAAAAAACTTTCACTGTAATGAATTGTGACTGCACTTTGCCTGAACCAATGGAACCACCCGCTATGTCGGTGGATGAAAAACATTCAAGTATGGAAAGGAATTTTATGATATCAGAGTACATGCACTTGAGTCAAAACTTCGCGAAGAAAAACGATCCCCCTCCCTATGGCAAGCTAAACACGACGTTGGAATCATCACGACTAGACACAAACCAATCAGTTTTGAAACAAAATGTAATACTGAAATTCTCATATTCACACAAGAAATGCACAATTCTGAACAGTCATAAGTAGAAGATTATTTCTGGTATTTGTCCATCTTCCACAGATGTTCCGTTGTTGTTACCAGCAGCATAAGTGAACTGGAAGGTGACTTTTCCATTTGAAACCGATTCGTGGGTGATCTTCCGCAGTCCTTTGGAACCATAATAGGAATCCGGGCCCTACAGAAAGGATAAGTCAATTAAATAAGAGGAAATCGTGGGTTAATTGGTTAAATGATTACTTTTACAACTTTAGTGATCACTGGTAAGATTTTATCAATGTTCGAATGTATATTTTCGCTTCTGTAAAGCGATTAGAATTTGGTAGTTCAAATCTACAGCTGATTAGTGATCATCAACTTGTCAAAAGTGGCCTATCAGAAATTAATAGAATTCGTCAAGAACATTGGGTTGTAGTCATAAAAAGACGAAATATTTGATCTAACATATCTGGCTTAATTCTACTGTGTGCTTTGCTGTAAGCAAGGTAGAATGAATTTTTATACTTAATCGCAAATATGTAAACTTCTTTCTAACAAAACTTACTGTGCTCAATTGTACTTTAAAACGTCTTCATATAAATAACCAGCGGGCTTATAATTACCAACATGGTTGCTAAAAATTGACGAAATAGTTGCTTTAAAAGTTCAATTCCATATACATAACATTATTCTTGAATATCGCTTGCCACTTTGAACATGTTTAGTCACATGGAATGGGACAGAACAGTAAAAGACACAGACACCTCATAAATACTGTAGTGGAGCAAATCTCTCCATCGGCCAATTCATCAAATTCGGTATCAAGTTGCTTTGTTTTCGTAGCAAAGGATTGCTTGATTTTCTGAATTGCTTCATGGAACCATAGAAACAGTGGCGATGAATTGCGCACATGTAGTTGCAGTATTGCAGATGGGAGTTAGAAAGCCTGCTATCGATCCGACTCTGGATCGCTAATGATTTTGTGCATATTGTCACACTTTGAGACACTATGTGTTAAGCAGGGATTGCAAATACCCAGGTTTTTGCAACCACTCGGATCCTGGACCCGGGCGCATCCCGGATCCTATGATCAAAAGTGATTAAATTGGATGTAATTCGTTTTCATTATCATGAAACATTGAATAGTCTGGTTCCTGAGATTAGGTTTAATATACGTTTCATAATACAAGAAAACATATTAATGAAGTTACATTGAAATCATAGTATTTTGCTATCGCAAATTGCAGATGTCACTCTGGTTCTCAGTTGTTATTACCTTTTTTTACAAGATATCATTACTAAATATCAATGGATGATTACAAGTATCTAAAATATCGGTAATACAATTGACACTGAGCATGGAGAAATGTATACTCTTTCTTAAAACCTGATAACTGTAACTGAACTTCTGAATTAATTAAGTTTACAATTACTCTGATTGTCAATAAAAAAAACAAACAATTACAACAACGATAAATAAGTGTATTTGATTAAAAGAAAGGAAAGACAGCAAACTTGCTTTTATTTGTGTTTATTTAACTAATGTGCACATATCCAACTATTATAGACATTAATAATTGCAGCTATTGTTCATTGTAAGTGTAAGGTAGGCGGATCAATGTCATGTGCTTGGAGAAGATCTTTTTTATGTAATTAGCTTTGAAAGTCATGGCTGTCCATTCATTCCTTAGTGTGGATTAGTAAAACGGGAGCAGCGGTTACAAGTCTTCAACGGTAACATGACAATTAGAATGAACAAAGCATGAAAAAATTGCTTCATCTTTTTTGTACATTAATAGATGGTCATTCAATACCGAGCTACAGATATTCCTGGATAAAATATTTCTAATTAAGATTTATATTCGCATTCTTGGCTGGCACTCCCAACCCTAAGTGAGTAACGAGAAAAACAAGTTTGAGGTTCTATAACTTTTATCGTTAAATAGGATTTTCCACAGCATTAATTACCATCACCATCTCATCATACACGCTCTTCGCTGGATCCGGGCGGATCTCATATCGGATTCCGGATCCGGATATTTACAACAGGATCTGGATCTTGACCCGGTGCAATTCCTGGTGTTAAGATATAACCAGCCAATTACGAGCTTGCATTTCTAGTACGTTTAGCTCTTCAGTCGATAACCTCAAAATAGATTTCTTCGAAAATTCTTTGGAAATGGAAAGTATAGTTTTCTATAGGTCATTTATTTATTCGAAATTATCATCGAAATAGTAAGTTGCTGATTGTTAATTAGCTATAATCCGCCCCTGATTTATCCACTAAAAATCCAGTGCATCTCCAATGGTAATGAAGAGTACTGAATAGTATTGAATGATATTGAACAGTAAATCATGAATCACTCAATTACCTTCAATGTAGCACACGCCATGTAGTTGACATTGGGCGAAATCTCGACCGGTTCCTTGAAAACAACACGGAAAGTGGAATTAGAACCGTCGCATTGGAAAGTTGTCTCATTGACTCCCATCGAACGTCCAGTATCCGTGTGATTGATCTATGAAAGAGAAAAGTAATCGGTTAGCCCAGCGTCTATGAGAGACATTCTTCACAAAAATTTCAGTTAGAAGTTTTGCTTGATATGATGCAAAATTTGGAAAGCAAAAGATCCAAAAATATTGTCATATTTATTATTTCTCTTCGATGAGAACTCGTAGTTCATGCATGCTCAGGAAAATGACACGTTGACCAAAGAAAAAATGGAAATGGTTACCGGATCAAGATTGTAAGTTAGTAAAATCTAGATCTGGTACCGACCGGACGGAATCTATGACTTTGAATTTAGTGGCATACATAGAATAATGATTGAAACAGTTTCATAAACAGGGTGCATACCGACTGGGAAAACCGGGGAAAAGCCAATTAATCCAGGTAAAAAAAAAACAGGAAAATTATTGCCGCGTGCAAAATTGAAATTTAGATCATTTTAGATGAAAGTTTCAAAATAACGGGTCATGTGAGTCATCGATTTGATTTATTTCATGCCTTGCTCGTTGTTGACATGCTGTACTTTTCGTCTAATTTCGCAAATTTCAACAATCCTGAGAGATTAGAAATGTGAACCTGTGAGGAAGACCTCAATGAAGAATGCGGAAATTAAAATATACATGTATAATGTGATTTATTCTATCATTCAAACTGTAGCTCCACCTGTCCTATACAGGAATACAAGGACGTCGTGACAAAACCTTGAATGGGTGCTTGAGAAGACGACAAGTGGAGAGTTGGGAACTTCTCAATTCGTGATTTTACGTGTTCTTAGACTCCTCTGCTCGAAGAATTCGTTTTTTAGAATCTACTGATTAACCAAACGCGAAATTTCTCCTTAATGTTTGTGATACTCGTTGGGTCGAAAACTCCCAAAGCGACGATAGAATTCTTAGCCTCTTTCCTCTGCTGAAAATGTATATCTACAAAGCAAAGAATGTAAAGGAGGAATCAAAGACAGTGCTTAACGAAAATGTGAAGGAAAAGCTGGATGACAAACTCTCCCCTCAAGATAGGGATCGGTTGGAAAGTCTCTGAATGTTCAAGGAGGGTAGGGATCGATTGGACAGTCTCTAGATTCCAATTTTTGAAAAAAATGGAGTTCAATTCTCATTCAATTCGTATGTCACATTTTTGTCTTAGCTCATGGGCAGACATCTATTGAGCATGAATTCTAATGACCGTTAAAAACCAATATGAGTAAAGTCTGATCGCACAGCGCTGAATCTACCACGCAGTCGGTGGAGTGGATATCTCGTCGTTTGAAGTTCCGAAGAATGGTCCAAGAAGCACGGCGACGATACCATGAATGACATCCCATTCAAAAGGAGGAAGAAAGTGAGGAACAGAAGAGACATCCAACAAGCGAGAAGATTCCCCTGTGATGTGTGCGGCAGGGGTGTTGGGGTCAACTCTAATCTTTGTCAGTAATGTGAGAAGTGGTCTGAGTAGTGTGAGACCGCGGAAGACATGGCTACAATTTGTCAATGAGGACATGGTGAAGCTGGGAATATCTGCGAGTGATGCTCAGGACCGTTCTCGATGGAGAAGTCTCACATCGTCCAACCCTCAACAGAAGAGGAAAAGAAGACGCTAAAAGGAGAAAGTAAAGCAAAGTAAATGGCGAGGAGTGCCCCGGGGCGGAGATGGCCATTCCGATACCACCGGGATACCACCATGCTGAAGACAAAGCTGTTCACACAGGGTGAACAGCATGTACAGGGGAGGCAGCAACTCCAATGGTCCCACCCCGCCCCTTATTTCCGAAGGGCGGCGGCCATCGCTGAGAGGACTTTAGAAAAGGCATAGTTAGACATGCCGCAGGGGAGGAAGCTCAATGAGCTGTGTTGCATATCCCAACAGCCAAGATTCGGCGGTCAGGATCCCCGGCAACATCAACTTAGTATAGCCACTGAGGAAAGGCAATGGGAATAAGACATCAAACTGCCAACACTGGGTTTGGCCTTTGGTCTTTGTAGCGAGGAGACTAGCGGACTGAGAAATCTTGACTAGAGTAGAGAAAGTGACAGAGTGGATTATGGAAAACGGACCTTAAGAGAATATGCTGAAATTGAAATCACTTCCGTAAATACACTTGCTAAAGGTGACAATTCTCTCTCCACCATAGCTGCTCAGCATCTGTCACACTTCAATCTTCTTTGAATTCTTGACAGGTTCCAAGTGCAGCAACTGTGTAGCTGTCCCTCCCCCGTACTGTCCGTCGTGAGCATTCCTTCCAGTCTTCGCTGCAACGGCCAATTTTCATGGGATTGGTATTCTTCTGGACTGCTGTATTCTTAGTGCCAACCAAGATGCCCGCCCCCATGTTCTGCATTCTATTTCGCATAATTGGCGGCGAAAAATACGTGGGCTGGTACTGAATCTATATTTGAAAAGAAGCTGTAATTCTCCGATGCCGCGCGATATGCAACTTTCCAAGTGCAATGAAATACATTTTCCTAAATACTGACAGCGTATCCTCACCTATATCTATGGCTTTTTACATTTCCACTCTCATCTACACTATAATTCACTTGCTGGAGATTGAACACTTGCTGGAGATGTAAGTAAAGGTGAAGTATCTTGCAAAATCCAAAACGTAAATACGATTACCTACGGAATTATTTCATTCCCCATTTCATGATCAACGAATTTGATGGTTTTTTTGTCATTTCTAAATAAAGTTGTTATAGAATTTCTACTCTACCATGAGCAAACCATTTGAACCAATGTCAACAGGCACGATTGAGGTCCCATGAGACTGTTCACCTCATCCAAAACGAGAATTGACTTATTTAAGCTGCCGTTTGATATTGCATGAGAACACAAGCTGTTCGTTCGCTTTCTGTTGGGAAAATAAATCCATTTTCACTAAGGAAAGAAATTATCTTTAGACTGTGGTCCCGTTGCAATTATAGCATCGGATAAAAGACGTTCTGAACAAATGATGTCTGAACCTAAGCAATCGCAGGGTCCTTACTTACCATGAATATTACATTCGGGAATTACCTCATGGGAATATGTCCATGAGAAATAGATGCACAACTCTATGAGTTATGCTTTTTCAACTACATTACTTTTCATTGCATTTCAAATTTCGATAAGAAAATCATTATCGTTACAGTTCTTGATATATGTTTTTGTTTGTAGAGTACAAAAGGCGAGTTTAAATGCAGAATCAAATTTTATTCGTTGCTGTCGAGCTAGTTTAGCATTGAGTGAATCTTCAAATCTGAGATTCAACTTAAAATCTCAAGCGTCAATTTATGGTTTGAAAAGGCTATACCTATCTGTCTGACGGTTACAAATATCAGGCATGAAAATGGACCGAAAATAAAAACCCGGAAGATCTAACAGATCCAAAAATTTATGGCGAGCGGCCTGCGGAGCGAGCCTATAATATCCGAGCTTGCTCGGAAAAGTTTTGAGATTATAGATGCTAGAATGCATTTCCTGACATCTCAGACATAACTTGATGGGCAATAATATCTGGTTCGCCCATGGCTACTTTTTAGGTTTTATGACTGACAGGCTGTCTTAAACAGTTTCTATCTCAAGCAACTTGTAGAATATACTGTAGGCCTATATATTTTTCGGGATAAGTTATCAGTTAAATTAGCCGAAAATTTATAAAATAAGACAGAGATGGGACTCCAAAATTATTTTATTTTTAATTCAATCATATAAATTATCATAAGCATTAAGTTTAACACAAATAGTCCTTCCGATACAACTAAACAAAGTTTTAGCTATCCATGAAGCAAGGAAACATAAAACAAGGATTACTTTTGAAGGTACACATAATAGTTAATATCCCAAGAAATGCATTGGCAAGTTGGGGTTAGGTATAGGGGGGGGGGGGTATATAAATTTTATTCCATTATTTTACGATTCTCAAAAATGTTTCATTTCCCCTCCAAAACCCCGGAAAACCCTGAATATTTTCATGCCTGAAATATACCTAATAATAAACATATGCGACTTAAGAAGTTGACTGAGTGCTTTTGAAATGCAAATGAGTGTTTATGAAAAAAAGGGTTGTAGCATGCATTTAAGATTACTATGATAAGTGTTGCACGAAATTAAAAGAGCTAAGTGGCGAGGCGAGAGTGCAATAAAGACGATCTCATGTTATGTCATGACCAGAACTGAACTGAACCGACGATCTTCTGTGCGTCGAAAGATGCGATGAGAAGGGAACCTTCGCTACTGGAGCTCTGATGTTGGCAATTTTCTCTTATCCTTTTTACCTTTTCTTGATGGCTGTTACGGCGGTACTTGGCCACTGAACCGCATGCTGTTGAGTTAAGAAAAGAAGCTCATAGCTTCATCTCATGTGGCACATGAGGCTATCCCCTCCCCCAAAAGAATCCTCAACGATGGAAGTCGCCCCTCGCTCGCCTGGGTCATAAATGTTGCTACTTCCTCAAAGCCAATGCTGCTAATACTATGTAAATAGTTTCGCTCGTCGGTGGAGTGGCGACTCCAATAGCATCGGATGGCCATACTTCGCAGTGTTTCGATGGCAAGTCTCCTATTCACTGGCAGAATCGGGTAGATCAACAAAACTCAAATTCAAAACGTGCAACAACGACGACTACCATCACAGAATTAGATTCATCTGCGCGCGCTTCAGTTTCCTAGAAAGGAAGAATCATATCTAACCTTAATATCGAAATGGCACAGAATTAGACAACTTGCTCCTTTTTTAAGTGTTCGGCCATTTCTGGAGTAATGGTGTGTTTTTGTAAAATGAATTGCCTAAATCGCTTTAACCAGGAAAATAAAAACCACTAGGGGTGTCCGACGTTTCGAATATCTTTTACGAGGACGAATTACACAATGGCTAACATTGCCTTATATATCGAACTTGGAACATGTCAAAATTTGAAAAAAAGGTACAAATTATACAAAAGTGTGAAGATTATAGTGAAAATGCATAGAAGTCAAAATTATGTTGGAAAATCATGGATAGAAAAAATTTTCATGCAAGATATCTGATGCTGGCTATATCATGCAATGAAAATAGTTTTACTAGTATCCTAGAGTATCCTAGATATATATATATATCCTAGATACTCTACTTTACAACGGAAGAACACAGGCGTAAGCCTACAAATATATTTCAAACCAATGCATAGTGGAACATGTCTTTCTTTTGAAGCAGCAGTACCAATCAGTAGAAAGAAAAACCTGGTAACCAATGAATATTGAGAGCTGAAAGAAATTCAACAGCAGAGAACAAAAAGAAGAGCACTCAAATGGTTATGCATAGGTTCATTACCAATGGATACACGAAACCCTTCTTGGAGAATGCTGTCAAACAAAGAGACAGGAAAAAGAAAAAAGAAAACAAACGACCAATTACATTTGTCAAGTTACCTTATTTCAACGAACAGCAGAAAAGGAAAATAATTGAGGCACAAAAAAGAACAGATATGCTTGGTAAAATAAGAATAATTTTTCAATCCAACAGACCTCTCTATAGACAAATCAACAGAAGAAACCCAAGAAACTGCCAGAATAATTGCAAGACCTGTCAAACAGCTTGTTTTCCGAATCAATGCCAAACAAAGAATACAGTGTACAAGATCTCTTGTAACATATGCAACAAAGAATACATTGGACAGACCAAAAGGATATTACGAACAAGAATATTAGAACACTGTACATCTAGTGATTCGCATGTATAAAGACATTTTGTGGATGAACACAAAGAGGTCAAGCCAACAAATTTTAAATGGAAAATATTGAAAACAATCAAGAACAAAAATGCTCGACTGTCAGCAGAGGCCCATTTCATGAAAATCTCGAACAATCTCATGAATGGCTGTGAGGGGATCAAGATAATGAACCTATAACATTGACAATAATCAGGATTCTCATGCATTTGTGATGACAATACAGTACATGTACATTCTTTATTACATTTATCCCTACTGGTATCAAAATTCCCTTAAGATTTCTATTTTCATTGCATGATATAGTCAGCATCAGATATCTTGTCTGAACATTTTTTCTATCCATGATTTCCCAACATAATTTTGACTTCTATGCATTTTCACTATAATCTTCACACTTTTGTATAATTTGTACCTTTTTTTCAAATTTTGACATGTTCCAAGTTCGATATATAAGGCAATGTTAGCCATTGTGTAATTCGTCCTCGTAAAAGATATTCGAAACGTCGGACACCCCTAGTGGTTTTTATTTTCCTGGTTAAAGCGATTACGCAATTCATTTTACAAAAAAAAACAGCTTGCTCCTTGTCGAAATGGATAATTCGTGTATCGCTTGCCATTGGAAATGGCAAACAATAAGCTGTCAGCAGAGGACACCAAAGGCAGTCAGAGATGCGTGCGTGCTGTGATGTCACTTCGCACACACCAAAACACACATCGCCTGGATAACATTCGATTCAGTGTATGCACAATGCAGTGAGCAATGCCGAGGAGAGGATGTGAAATCATCAAGTTAACTAATTTTCGTACGCCTGCTACTTTTTTAAATTATGATTGGAAAGGCCAACATTATGTAGAAAACTTGTGCGCAATGATCTGAATTCTTCGAATCTGAAGGAATTGTGGCAATCGAAGCACTTTGCTGGAACTTACATTAATCCGCAAGCGACGCACGACTTCTTTCCTGTCTCTGTAAGGTATTAGGAATACCTTTTTGCCGTCTTAGTAAGTTCCTCGATGTGCCGTCAATTTCGTATTAATCACACTTCTAGCAAACCGAAGCAGATTAACAAAATATTTAATTCTGTGACTACCATCTTCTTTTCGGGATCCAAGTTGTTTCCATCGTGCTTATGATAGTCGTGTATCCATTTGTCGAAAGCTGCAGCTGCATTTAAATTTTAAGAGGTATGCGTAATACTCCTTTCTTGTCAAACAAAATATTTATAAATACCTCTTTGACCTGCATTGGATTTATAATAAATAATGCGCATTATGTGCAAAAAATAAGACCTTCAAATGGCAGCGTATTGAACCTTTCAAGCGATATTTAGATATCTTGATCTTATTGTCGGTTTCAGGCAACAAAAATAGTTATCCCAGGAAAAAGATAAGTAGATTGAAATGTTATTTTAAGTAAAATATAATTCTTCGATGAAACCGTGCTGCGTATTTCCAGCATCATGATCAAAGTTGGAATGGATTATGGAATAGACGGTTAGTGTTTAAAAATATGAAGGATGAGACTGAAATATCTATTCCGCAGTTTTTTTTAAGTTCAACATGGCGTGAGGTATAAATCTTCTTTTAGTTTTTTTCAATCATGACTTTTACAAATCCTCATAAGCTTGAGATCGATTGCTTGACATCATCAAAGAAGCCGTCAAAAGAATTCCATGGATCATAATTATCAAACGAGTAATCTATTAGAGGTCTTATGATGCGGTGTATGTATGCATGCAAATAATAGCGCAAAAAGTCAACTTATCTTTAAACATCAACCCTCTCATTCAAAGTGCAGTTCAGTTTCAGTATCATTTATGATATCATCCACAACTTCATGTTCCTGAGTTTTATATCACAAAAAATGTAGTCTCTTATGTGGTCCGATTTTCTTTGACGCAATCATTCAACAAGAAGACGATAGCTTCTTTAATGAAAATTCACTGACATCATATCATTCCGTTTTCTGGAAATGCACGGATTCTTAGATTCGCTGACTGCACAAAACGATACAGTGCAAATTAGATTTGACTTGAAATTGTAGCTCATATACATCTAACACGATTATATTTCATTAATGAGGAGGTTAAATTTACAGACACGTTGCTATCACAATATACGCATAGTCAGTTAAGCTTTTTGCAGGATATTATTAAACCACAGAATTAAATATTTTGTTAATCTGCTTCGGTTTGCTAAAAGTGTGATTGATACGAAATGGACGGCACATCGAGGAACTTACTAAGAGGGCAATAAGGAATTCCTAATACCTTGCAGAGATAGGAAAGAAGTCGTGCGTCGCTTGCGGATTAATGTCAGTTCAAGCAAAGTGCTTCGATTGCCACAATTCCTTCAGATTCGAAGAATTCAGATCATTGCGTACAAGTTTTCTCCATAATGGTGGCCCTTCCGATCATTATTAAAAAAGTAGCAAGCGTACGAAAATTAGTTCACTTGATGATTTCACATCCTCTCCTCGGCATTGCTCACTGCATTGTGCATACACTGAATCGAATGTTATCCAGGCGATGTGTGTTTTGGTGTGTGCGAAGTGATATCACATCACGTACGCATCTCTGACTGGCTTTGGTGTCCTCTGCTGACAGCTTATTGTTTGCCATTTCCAATAGCAAGCGATACACGAATTATCCATTTCGAGAAGGTGCAAGTTGTCTAATTCTGTGATGTGCCATTTCGATATTAAGGTTAGATATGATTCTTCCTTTCTAGGAAACCGAAGCGCGCGCAGATGAATCTAATTCTGAGGTTCCAGAAAAGTGCTTCGATTGCCAAAATTTCCTTCAGATTCGAAGAGTTCAGATCATTGCGCACAAGTTTCCCTTCCGATCATTATTAAAAAAAGTAGCAGGCGTACGAAAATTAGTTCACTTGATGATTTCGCATCCTCTCCTCGGCATTTCTCACTGTATATTGCATACAGTGAATCGAAGCCAGACATCGATGTGTGTTTTGGTGTGTGCGAAGTGATATGACAGCACGCACGCATCTTTCACTGTCTCTAATGTCCTCTGCTGACAGCTTATTGTTTTTTATTTCCAATAGCAAGCGGTACACGAATTATCCATTCGACACGGAGCAAGTTGTCTAATTCTGTGGTGTGACATTTCGATATTAAGGTTACATACAATTCTTCCTTTCTAGGAAACCGAAGCGATCGCTGATGAATCTAATTCTGTGTATTTAAGTCTGTAATTCGTATACAATCCCTATATAATGAAGGTTAAAATCACAAAGCACGTTTCCATTACGAGAGATGAGAAACATAATTGAACATTGGACTTTGCTGACTGTTTCATAGCTTGGTGATTACCGTTTCGGGCAATGACCACTAAGGACGACGGTTCGAATTGCAAACTTTTAATGCTTTTCACTTCATCGTTGTACCCAGTTGTGATATTTTTCACTATATTTTCAGTTTACAAAACTTGTGACAGCATGGCATAATGACAAATATTCATCTTTCTTGATACGAATGACACCAACTTTCTTGAGATAACCCTAAATGCGCAAGGTTATCTTATGATTTTCTTCCATTCTCCCTTAAGTTCTGCTAAATAATTCGAAAGCCTACCTATGATAGTACGGCGATATAATCGGCATTAAACAATTTGAGACCTGTCGGTTTTTATTTGCCAAAGTATAACCAGAGACCAAAATATTTTTCGTTCAGATGATGCAGATATATGCTGAGGTTCACTGCGAGGGATGAAGACGCAACGTCAATCGAAATTTCTTGTAAATATACAATAATATTCTTTATTGATGAACCCCTTCATGATGATACTTTCAAAATATTTTCAGTAGAACGTCTCTGAAATACTTGGTAATGTAATTCCATGAAATATTTAAATTACAATAAATTTATTTGCCAAACCCACCCATCACCATAACTCACAATCGCACAAAAGAAGCGTTAAATTGAATTATTTTCTTATTTCTGATATGCTACTGATAGGTACTTTGAGTTTATTCGAAGACAATGACTTTTGAAGAAATTTGAAACAGCAGTTCAATTATCTTTCATTTTGATGTACTACTGCAGGAAATCGTACGTAGTGACCAGCACATAGTGAACTCTAACTAAAATATCCGCTCAGTATATCCATAACTGTCGAATACAGAAGAAATATACGTAGTGCGTTATCCCTTGCTGGCAGGTAGAACGGAGAATGGACTTCCCAGCCCCCCCTCCCCTCATTAACAATCTACCCATGTACGAAGATAGTCTCCGCATAGCCAATCAAAAAAAAAAAATCTGTATCTATGAGGGACACTGAAGAAGACATCGGTGAGTAAATGCATTCGTAAATTGTCTGAAATTGACTGCGGTACTTATTATCGGAAGCCCTGAAAAGAATTTGATAAACCAACTCGTAGGAAGTAATATGAATAGATACTTCTTTCTGGAGATGACTCGGCAAACCCCACACAGAAGCCATAAGAATGGCGGGACAATATATAGCGCTTGGAGAACAGAATGTTAATAGCATCACGATAGGTGAGATGGGGGTCAAAAGCTTATCATGACTTGGATATTCATTTACTTCATGTGAGTACAAAATATTTATTTTCTAACGTTTTTGAATGGATTGGACTTGTAGGAAAAGTAATTCCCCTACTTTGCTCTTGTAAGAGGCACTAGCCTCAATTTTTTGTGCATCAGCACTTCAGGTGATAAAATAAATATCAGAGTACCACAAATTACTTCAATCAGGGATGAGGATTCCTATCATTTTGATAGGACTCCGACTCCAGGTGACAAGTATATAAAGTCTAGTTTTTTTTTAAATAAACTGGCAACCTATATCATAGATCATTATAGGCTTACCTGAACCTATTTTCAGTAATCATTGCTGCATCAATTATTTATCATTTTCGATGAAAGTTTATCAAATGTCCCTTTAAATTGGATGCATACGACTCGGCTCCTCCCATCTTCTTGATGTGTGCTTCACACGGTTTTTCTCCAGTCTTTACCAAGCAGGGAAATCCCCATCCTTCTCCAAAAAATATGAGTTCAATTCGATTTTAATATGCACTTTAGAGGAGCCATTACACACGATTAACGTGAGGGTAAGAAGTTATGTTCTCAAACAAATAAGTATTTCATTTCCGTCTCTGATGTCACCTTTGGTGCGTAGGTGTGATCGAGGCTAGGAAGGCTTGTCTTCTCTATTGAATCACCGAGTGAAAAGTCCTTTTTTCGCTATCACGGTTCATTCCCTCAACTATTACAAGCTTCGCATGCACTGCTGTCTCTGTACTTTTTTTTGACGGAGAAAGTTGACATCAAGACAGTGACAGCTATATGCACGAGAATAAATAATTTGTTATTATCCGGAGTCCTATCATTTGATAGGACTCCGACTCCAGCAAAAATGATACGACTCCGGGACTCCGACTCCGCATCCCTGACTTCAGTACATTGCTTCAATGTATATCTCACATTGATAAAATCAATTGAGAAGTATAGATAACCAGTAACACGCAGGAGGTCAACATTGCTGCATGACATGAATTGTTGTCATCTCATCGCTATCAGACGTCAGGAAAACCCGCTACGACAGCTTCATATAAGAAATCACACTATGCCTAATTATCTTACTGTAATAATAAAGCAAGAATATTACACTTCTAATTCCTTTTTGTGATATAGCCTACTACAACTCCTAGTACATCTGCGTTGCGTGGAGAAGACGATCCAGAATTCTGGAGCTGAATAAATACATTCCTTGTACTTGGGTCTACATTTACAACATCATAAATTCATGAAAGCATCAACAAATAATCCGATTATTTCATTTCATCAACAATCATTCTCTCGAGAGATTATTTACTCTAAAGAAACAAATGAAAGGAAAGAATGTTCCTCGTCCAATATCCATGTCCATTCCATGCTGAAAGCAGTTTTCAGACGATGATTAAAATGGCGCTGCGAGGCTCACACATCAGTGTATCGAATGAGTACAATCGCACCCTTTTCTAGTATCCTTCACCTTCACCAATCGTCTTTGAGGATCAAGAATGCGAGATTATTTGTGAACAAAACACTACAGTTGGCGTCTACAATTCCACCTGATTTCTGGAAATATCATTAAGTCCAAGGAGAGAATGAAAGTTTCATTTTCAAAACAAACAATCAGAAAGGAGATACGACCTCATCAACAACATACACGACACTTTTCGTATGATAAACAATTTGATCGGGAGAGGGCACTGTTGAGATGCAATACCGATCTCCCACTTCTCCATCCTCATGATAATTAGTCAGAAGATGAAACTTTCTTGAGATTTTCAAGCATGGAGCAAACAAGTTTGAGTAAGTCAAAAGGAAGCGCAAGTTCTAAATTGCCGAGCGGCAAAAGTGAATGCATCATTAAAGATCGCAACAACAAACATGAAAATGAATCTTTGGAAAATTCGTGTTTCAGCTCATGCATACTAAGAAATCTGATTATGATGTCTAGACATGATACAAAATCATGTCAAGAATTGACTGACGCGACCATTTCACACAAGTGAGAAAATAGTAAATAGACCTTACGAATTGTTGGGAGATAAATTTTGAAGTCTCAAGAAAACCTTTACAGCGGCGAGTAGCAAGATCTCAGAGGAATTGGCGCATGTCTATGACATGCGCACGTATCTTGCCTTAATGTCGACGGTCACAATTGTGACGAATTATTCATTTATTGATTATAATTGCCTTGACAACTGATGTGTGGTAGTGAGGGTTTGATCCTGCCAATTGACAGAGTCGCGCAAGTGGCTCGTAGCTCAGTTAGTTAGAGCACACGTCTAGTTAACCTTGGTCGTAGGTTCGAATACTACTAGCCCTGCATCTTTTGCATGGCAATGTGATCTATAGTTTATTTAATTTCATTGTTGCTAACATAAAAAATACTTGTCATGGGGAACATTGCGAGCTTTAAAAAATGCTAGTTCTTTTGGACATCTGATAACTATGCAATGAACTGTAACGGAATGAGAATTGTGATTATTTTTATTCATTTGTAACATACAGGATTCGTGCGATTCGATCGAATTCCTTCACGCGGATTTGAATATTAGCACCCATCTCTGAGTTAATGATGTATTTCTGTAAAAAACTACAATGTATTATAGCTCCAAAATATCACTTATTTTATTCTCTTAAATAAATGAGTACCATGATAGTTGTGATCAATCCAAATACTTGGCAAAATACTGATATATTCTTGGACTTGAAGTCCTAGAATGAACGTTTAGTCATTTGTGATTTACTGGGAGGGCACGAGTTATCCTCGCACTTTTTCAATAAGGAGAGGAAGAAGTCGATCTTGAATAAACGCGTAACTGATTCCAAGTCTGAATAAAACACTAGTGACATCTGGAAACAGAGTCCAATATATGGTAGATGGATAGGCCAAATAATGATCACACGGGCGCAGACAATGAAACGATTTTCTCCTTTTCGGAGCAATTGTTTTATCCATCAGCAAAAAGGTGAGCGAATGGAATTTCGATTGTCCTTTTTTGATAAATATTCATTGCAGACAAGAAAAATCGACCTGCTAGACCTGCGTGTTAGTTCATGTGAGAAAATAAAGCGCAGTGTCATGTGCAAGATGTATGATTTGACTGTGAATCCCTCGACGGCCTTTACAACAGAATTATTACTCGCTTCCATGAGCAAATGACCGATCCGACAGAAAGAGAATTGGCTTTCATCTGTCGCTCCAATTCGTAGATTTACTACCAATGCAGCCTCTCAATTTCCCATAGGGGTGAAGGTGAACACAACAATCACTTAAATCATCAAATCCCTGGAATGCTAAACATCTCCATGCTGGAACATCAATAAAAATGAATATTGGTTCAGTCAGCCTGTTATGCTTTGCAACTTTCCACGCATTTCCGATGCTGGTGAGCATTTCAGCATGAAATACATCCTCGCCCACGTTAATGCCTTAGAAAAGGGGGGGGGTAGCGTTTCATAATGCGGGCTACAACATAACTACACAAGTATTTTTTCGGCCTTGATAAAAAAGGCGAATATCTTCCACTATTAAACAGCGCAACAATTGAAGTATTTATGTGAAGGCTGAAATTGTTTCCTAGAAGTAGCAATGACATGACGGCTTCATTAAACTGTCTTTGCAAAACTGAAAATCCAAGTCACAAAAGTGGGCTACTACCACCTTTGACGAAAGCAAACCGATGTTCTATCCCGACCTCGTACAAAAAAAGCGAGGTGACTCTTTATGAAAGCTTGCAGTGTCCAATGTTAATTTTATGAGATGAGTGAATTTCTTTTATCATTTCATGCACCTTGTAGAAGTCAAAACTACTCGTATGCACCGATTTTCATCTCAAATATATATACAATTGTTATTATTATAGTATCTAGTGTCCTATTAGTCGCCTTTTACGACATGCAAGGGTGCAGCAGCAGGCCTATTCGCTAATACCCCGTGTCTGCACAGGACAATGAAGTTATAACACGCATTTTTTAAGAGCATGACACAATAATGGTTGAGCGTACAAATATTTGCTGATCATTTAGTCTACATCTCTGAAAATAATTGATCGATATAGTGCAAAATCATGCCTTCAAATGACTGGCAAGAAGGTAGAAAATTGAACATTGTTTGGGTAATCTGACTGAGTGATTAATATGTATCTAGATTGGATGTTATTTTGCCCTATTCGATATAAAACAAAATAATATAAGGCAAAATAGGTTCTCGTACAGAAATATAGGACAAATATAGGAATATAGGATATAGTGGACAGACTGTTAAGGACAGTAAGCAGATGTCAGGACATACACGTGATGTTCTGATTCGCTCCATTTTTGCTTCATTCATGCTTGCGCGGCCACGACGCCAGTTTATCTACCTAACATTGGCTGCAGCTCAACCCTGTCAATAGTATGTGGATAAACGTCTAATGTTTCGAATAAGAGCTGCACCAGAAGTCCGGGAAATTCAAAACACAAATCAAGCACATGTCTCTCGGGCGCATTGTGTGGGAATGCGCTTGCAAAATGTTCATCTTTCTCGTGATGATTTGTGAGTTACTTTGTCAAAAACTGCATTTGTACAGACTGAAATATAGAAACATCATTAATTGTCATCAATATATTGTAGGACGAAACACCAAGTAAGCGGATGCTTGGATGCATATTTCTGTTGACACTTTTTTCATTCTATGGCTCCGCGAACTGGCACTCCCCCTTTTATGACTATCAGTCGCACTGCTAAACCACACTGTTTTATTGCGAAAGTCCACACCGAGATCTGCTAACGAGTGACTGTAGGAAAAAATGCTGCGCAAGCGGAAACGAATTTTGCACCTAAATAGTTCATATCCGTTGACATTTTTTTCTATGGCCAAGCAAACTGGTACTCTTCTGATTGCCAGCCTCAGGGGAAGGTCAGCATAAATAAACGCAGAGCAGATTGCAGTGCAGTCATTCAATTTATTTAGCTACTTGTATTTCATGAGTTTGTTTAGGCCATTCCAAGCTGCATTGACGAGTCCTGACAGGGTGAAACACAGCGTCTGTCTGGGAATTTAGTACTGAAATGTTTCAAGTCTGGACATTTTTTATGCTCAATGCTCAAAGCTAACTGACATCTTGCACTATCTTTACCTTAGTAAATGCATGCGGACTCCGCATAGATTTTGCCAGAGAATGTGGGAATTATGTCGAACTAATGGCGGAAGAAAAGTCAAGATTCAGATCAGTTATTTCCTGTAAAGGCAACGTTACATGTTAGAAGTCAATTTCTATTTAAATCACCAATGCCAATTACTATTTGAGACCCAAACAGCAATCCCAATCCCAAAACCAAGATGTCCACTTAGCCGAAGTTCATAGTTTTGTTTTAAATCAAAGACAACGAAACAAAAGTGACGAAATAACCCACAGCGGTTGATTCATGGGTTAATCTAAACCTTGACAGTATTCACTTTGACAATTTTCGACTCCTCATTCAAATGTTTTCAAGTGAATTGACGCATTATTACTGCAAAATCTAAAGCGTGAAACAATAAAGACGATGATTGAAGTTTTTATATAAATTCTTCGGTGATTTGAATGTTTGCGTCCAAGTAAATAATTCATATTTATTGCTAACTCTGATAATTGAAACAGTGTTGCGGTCTGACTAGACACTGCAATAACTGGGCGAGAAACACAAAATGAATAAAATTGAATATCTAAGAGCCAAAAAACGGTTGTAGAGACATTGAATGACAGGAATAAGTAATTAAGTAAGAGTCAGTGCCAAACGAATTGAGGAGTGGCCAATATCTACTTAGCTAGAGACTGCAATGCAGAACCAAGACAATTTAAGCAATCTGCAGTCACTGTGAGAGAACAAAGACATGCCTTCCCTAAATGTTGTCTTGAACCTTCGTTCACCTTATATGGTGTCTATGTACTTTAGCGGCAATGTGAAAAATATTGAAGAAGTTTGAAAAAGAACAACTGAACGTATTTGAATGAAACTTACATATTCGCATTACTTACATCGCAAGGATTCTGAAGATGCCAAACATGAACATTTTTTATGAAAAAGTGAGAATATAACATTTTCAAACAAAAAGGTCATGATTTTGTGATAACTTCACGATATTACTAATTTTTTCCTAGTTCACCGATTTTGATGACCAGTATATCAAAAGAGAGCTGAGAAAATGCTCGTTCTCCCCGTGCCTGAATAAGTGTCACACTCACATGTTTTCTTATAGAAAAATTACGATTTGTAAATTGAGTACCTTTCAAGTTTTGACCGATGTCCAGCAAACACAATAAGGAATGCAGGCTTCTCATAGCTCATTTGAAAACTGAGAATGCAAGCTCTAGAATGATGTATGACACGTTGATGTGCGACACGATTGGAAGACGTGAGAATCGATCGAATTTCAGCGAAATGCAGGTGGTCCATTATAACTCTGTATAAGTTTATGACGCGTGAAATTCCGTTAATTGATCGACCAACAGACTGACTAGACTGACGGCCTTTGTAGTTGATAGCTTGTGTGGCAGCTTCTGAACCTCATAATGAGATTTGTTCTGTACTTTTTAACCTTTCCTGTATACACATCGATGCATGAAATCAAAAAGGCCGAATGACTCCTTCTAATCGTGTCTCTTGAACAGGAACACGGCCGGGCGGACTGCGTTGACGACTAACTTTTTTGTTTTTTAAGAATTCTGAGATTCATTCAGTCATGTAGTTATTTGTAAACAATATGGACTCGTTCGAAGAATTGAGACCAGAACCCGCTGAATGTCAAGAAAGACTACAAATCGATACAAAAAATGTGTCAGCGGACTCTGGTTTGTTGCAAATGCCCTTCATCTAAAGTTCTTGGGTATGAGGCACTTCATCTAAAGTTCCTGGGTATGAGACTGACATAAGTTGAATGGAAAACTTCCACCAACTGGATCAACGAACATTGCCCAGACTTGGCGGATTCATTCTGCAACATCATAGGTGGGGACAATAAAAAAAAATCAAAAAGAAGGAAATCAGCAAAATAGAAAACTTTGTTATAGACCAGGTCATCACCGGCAACTTATCACAGGAATTGTCCGAGTTGATAATAAAACTTTTGGCATTAATCCCAAGCTCTGTCAGTGAACAGCGAATGTTCAGTATGATGGGAGCAATTCAATGTGACTCGCGCAATCGGTTGAGCTCAGAGAAAGTACAAAACTTGCATTTTGCACGCACTTTCAGAACAATGGTGATGATTAAGCTAAGTTGAATCTTGCTTTTTGTTTTGACTATTATCCAGATTCTCTAATTGATTAATTGATGATCTCATTGATTGATTACAGATGCACTGTTAGTTGTTGCACTTGATTGGTTCTTATTTTTATCGAGATTTCACGAATGCAACTATGTCATAATAGTGTTGTAATGTTGAGAAATAATAGTGTTGTACAAGACGCAGGTAATGTTGAGCCCTTCAATTTACCCTTTAATTTACCCGGTACAATGTTTTGTTTAATAGGTATATTGAATGTACTAACAATGCTACTGATGTCACTCCGTATTGCAGTCAAATGTAGTCCAGACGTTTGCCAGTAATTTGCTCATTTTTGTAATTTACATAAAAGAGATATTTAAAACTGTTTATAACGTTTTTTTTTGTGAAAAAAATTTGCCAACTCTGTTTTTATATCAGGCAATATAAAATCGAAGATTTTTGTTTCTAATCTTCGAATCCACTATGGCCACTGCTAACAATTTAGCTAGGAATAATTTCTCATTCATCCTTCCGCCCCCCCCAAAAAAAATAAGGCACAAGGCCATACCAGCAAGCGAAAGGAAACGCCTTCACACACACAAGTCTCACCAAGTGTCACCGTTATTGGAAATCGGAACCTCCCCAAGCGGACAGACTCGAACTGTGTACCTTGTGAACCTCCGCACCGAAGCACGGCCTTTTACCAAATGAGCTATCCTACCTTCTGTAAGAGTTATTTTTACGAGGTTTCATGAGGTTAGTCTATCTTAAAAGTTGTTCTACTGAGCTTCATTCAAGTTTAAATTCAATAAAATAATACATAATCAAATTGCTTTTTCGCAATGAAGTAATCATTTCAAGCGAACTTCGTTCTCCCCTCATCCCACATGCCACCAGATTCCGCGCGTTAAATGATAGGTGAGGGAAACGAGTGAGCACTTCTCTATGCAATCTGATATTATACATAAAAGAATAACACACGCCTACTAATTCGACAATGGAATGAAATAAATGATTGTCTGTCCGTAAATATCTTTAGAAAGTTTCTATTTTTCGTTCCTCGCATCGGAATATTGTCTCATTTCGTTACGTAGTCTGATGACAATATCTTTTCTTACATTCCTCATGTTCTCTTATCATTATCATTTTCCATCTCAATCTCTGTGATGTTATATAGTTTTCTGTGCTGCGTTATGCTTCATTAAATGAAAAAAAAACAGTTTCCATCACATTGAGCTTTGCATCCTACATATTTCATTATTTGACTTCATGGAATAAATCTAGAAGAAGAATTGTTAGAAGTCACTACAGTTTCTCTGATTGTGGTAGAATAACATCTTTACGTACATTCGAATCCAAAAATCCCTAATTGGTGATAGAAATCAAAGCATTCGGATGTGACATTCATCCGAATTAATTTTTAGAAGCAATCAAATGCGAGTTTCCATTTCATTCTTTTTCAACATAGTAATAAGCCTTTGGTTCCATTTAATAAACACAGTCGGTGTGGGCGGGAGACACTTGTACGCCTCGAACTCGCGCGTTGTTATCAATATTATGGAGATATATTAAAAAATATATTAACGAAATATTGAAAAGGCGTCGTTGTGCTCTTGAAGAAATTTTGATAAATAGTTCTTAACCCGGGAATACCCGGTGTAAGAACTAATGGTAGAAAATTATAGATACTTTTCAAATTTGATTATTTACCCACTCTGACTTCAGTGAAGTGATATTTTGAAATTTGAAAATATCTATATGCCAATTTGGGCATGGTGACTCAATGGACTTTCGTGGTAGTGACACCTCCAAAACTTTGATAAGAGAGAAATGCATTGACGCTCTTCGAAAAAGCTTATTTAGACTTTGCGACTTCAGTAAAATGATATTTCATGAATAAAATGACAAAAGACTTGTTATTCTACGATGTTTACATCACTTCTGGTTGGTTTAGTATTCCGAAAATACATGTACTACTCATAAACTATTCAAAAAATCTTCGTTATGTCACCTTCAATGCGGTCTAGCAGTGGTGAAAACTGAAGAATCAGTCACGTCCATTCATGAAGCAATTAAAAGTGCCACCATACACGCTAAATTATCATTTGATCACAAAACATTGAGCAGTTTGAATACAAAAGCTGTGATGCAGTAGGCCTGCTTACATTGTGAGCGTCAGTCTGACCTGCATACTTTTTCACAATAGCTTATACTAAGTTGTTTTTGAATCAACTTAGTATTCAAAAAGTCATCAAAAAGTCACAAATACAAGGAAATTACATCTTTGAAACTCTAATAAGCAATTTTGTCTGCTATGATGACAATTGCTTTTTCTACCACGGTAGCTCAATGGATTTTCAGGTGACCCAACAACATTTAGGAACCTCTCCTAAAATAAGGATTCGGTGTAGAAAGTTCTCATTTGGTATATACATATTTTAGAACATTTTCCGTCTACATGCCAAGTCTAGTTTTCCGAAATGGCATGTACTTACTTTCTTTACTTTACTTTCTCCTTTTAACGTCTGCTTTTCCTCCTTCGTGAGGGTTGGACGTGATGAGACTCCTCCAATGGGCGCGGTCCTGTGTGTCATCCACTGTCAGCCTCAGCTCCTTCATGTCTTCCTGGATGGTCCGCAGCCATGATCTTCTTGGTCTGCCACGTGGCCTGGGACCTTCGACAGCCACGTTGAGCACGCTGTCGTGCATGCAGCATGAAAACAATCATTTTTCCTCAAAGGCACAGTAGAAAGCGAACCAAAATTTGGTGCATACGTTTTTCTTAATGATTGAAATGAAATGAATCGAATGTTCATTCAATATTTTCAGAAGTTATGTTGCCGACCAGATCGCTAGCAAGGGTTAGATGCATAAAAACTCCAAGATTCATCGTCTTTGGTAAAGATTTTTGCCCTTGAATATCATCATTTTCATGGGTCACCGGTGACCCATTAGGCTTTCCGGGGTTAAGTTCGATATTTTCAATAGATTAACCTTTCTCTAACGGTGCACAAACAGTAATGCTGCAGTGTTAATTAAGCCAGTACTTGAAGCAGACAAAGCTTTTATGAATCAGTGAAATCAGTGAAAGTTCTGAGCTCCAAATGAACATGCTTAAGGAAGATTGCAATAAATCATGATCTGTTTTCATGAATGATTATCTCTATGCCGTACACGGTACATTAGCAAACTTGTAGATTTCGTTGCACCATGCTCTACTGTGCAGCGAAGAACGTCGATTATTGAAACTGCTTATTTTTTGCTGTGTCCACAAGTGGAGATCCTAATTAAAATTGTTCGAAATCTTATACTTACTAGCGCACGAACAGGCGGTAACATCGCCATATTATGTCAGTGGTGTGCTAAAAGTAGTATTTGATGAATACCATTCGAAATTTCACTTACTATGCTAATTGCGTATCTCAAGATAAAAAAGATAAATTCAATGAAAATAATCATCATAACGAACATGCACCAACAGATGCATAAGATATTACCAAATGATCTTTATTACTCGGGTGAATGCTCTCGTTGTAGGCATAGTCTTGTAGTTGATACAACCGAGACAAAGTACAAGATATACCACAATTACACTGCATCCGTAGAGCTTAATGACATGTTATCAAGATCGAATATAACACTTTAACGGCTGAACCCGAGTTAACTCGTATCGAGCGTTATCAGCAGTTGACTGGTGACGGTGACAATGGAGTACAGCAGGAAACTGAGCCCAAGTTAACTCGTATCGGTGGGGCAGGCAACTGTCACTGACATGAAGTTTTCTCTTCCATTGTTCACGAATACCAAGATAGCTCGTGTTTAGTAGGAAGTGACTCAAACCCTTTAAAGACACAGAGAGAATCACCTAAATTGGCTCAGTGATATTGTCTTGCCGTCTCGATACGAGTTAACTGGGGCTCAGTGAAATTCGGCAGGTAAATGAAATGTGCACCGCAGCCAAAGGGATAGAGATGACATGACAGGCCTTGTTAGAAGAGCTATAAAGATCATGAACAATAGACAAAAATGGATGTTTACCTTCATTATTACATGAGAATGTTATTGATTTTATCCAGAACATCATGAACTTCTATTTCAATCCCGATCATGAGTTGTCCAAACGGTCGTGCGTGTCTGAATATGTCCCTGATCAACTTTAGAGCTGAATCTCTACCACTGCTGCATGTGTCTAACAGTAGTAAGTTATTCCCGTCCCTCCAATTTTAGAATCACAAACTGAATCATCACATTCCAGACGAACAAGTGATCAATTTCAAGTCTGAAAAAAGCTGCTGAACCGCTGCATAAACAATGAGTCAGAGTAGCCAAAAATGACTTTATGTTAGTCGTTGCAAACTCATGTTTGCTTACTTTCGAATTTCAATGTGATAAGGAACCATGAATAAACTATCAGGAAATGGAGTTGTTCGGTACATTGCATTTGAAAGTCGTATGCTTTTCAACAGCGGTGAAAGTTATTCGGTGCAAGCAAGCAATCTAGAGCATCCTAGCGACGTTTGAAGTTTTGCCATGACTAGAGCAAGATATTAGATACTTATGAGTTATCTCCCCCACGTTTTCAAATTTGCCTAAAATCCGCAAAAATGATTCGACCGTCGCAAAGCTTCAAACACATACTGTACCGACTCATAGCATACTGTCAATTCATGTGTAACGCTACACTTCATATGGATTCGAAGTTTTGCATATGGATTGACAGTATACTCAAATACGTGTCTCTGAAGTTTTGTGTTGATTGATTAAATTTTGCGGATTTTAAACAAATTGGAAAACGTGGGGGGGTGGAGATGACCCATAAGTACCAGATATTCTAGATGTTCCTAACTGTGCTCAATGTGATGGACATTTTCATGAGCGATTATGAAATATTGTAGCCCTGGAATTTTTCGTGACACTTTTAATCCGAAATGCGTCCAAATCGAAAAAATAAAAATCAGCCAATTTGCTTTCCTTTTATTTCTATTTAACTGATCTCTGCAGCCTGCATGACCCTGCTTTTAAGAATTTCATAAAAATATGTGGTCAACGATAACTCCGCTGTCATGAACATTCGAAAACATTGCAAAGCAAATAACAAACATGACAGATCGTAGACTATTAAACATCATGCATCTGAGTCCCTGTTCTAACAACTTTGGTTGCTTTCAAGTTGTTCTTTCACCTGGCGAGTCGCCAGTGGCGACAAGCCTGAGCCATCCAATTGGCAAGTTTTGGATTCTGATATGACAGCTTCATATCATTGTTGTAAATTATTGGCTACCGAAGTGTTGCAAGTGGTGTTTTGGTTGTTTCATTCTCTTAGTGAGTGTACTATCATTTTTTACGACTGAGAGGATGTTTAGTAAAATCATCAGAATTAACAATGGATGAAATGAGATAAATGATATACCACATGGCCATGAAAGGATGTGCGTCCTACGAGAAGAACCGAAGATCCCATGTTATCCAAACCTGCATAGACAGAAATAATTAAGTCGGATTGCATTATAGTTTAGTTATTTACAAAACCCCACAACAAGGCATTTGTTTAGCACAAAACTAGGTTATTATAGAAATAAAGTACATGCTGAAATGTAATTGAATTTGCTGGTGTCCAAACAACAGCCCAAAACATCATTAGATCTAGTGGCAGACACAATTTACACCTCACAAAATTTAATGCAATCATGATCATAGAATACTGCAATTGCAGTTGTAATTACAACGCAATTAGATGTGTCATTGACATTCTTGAAAAAATGTGGTAAAATAGCAAAGCAAAATTTTATGCTCGGTTACTTTAGGTGAGATGACGTCTGAATGTCATTATTAATCCGTCAAGAGAAAACAACCACATAATATCTATGTATTCGGCATTGCCATTAAGTAAGATTGCAGTCAAGGCAACGAGCATACAATCATGTTCTCAAGTTGCATAAAAAAAGAACGATGCCATTAAATTTGGAGCGCAATTCACTGTAAGTTGGTTCCACCTTTAGTTATTGAAAACCCAGGCAAAATTCGTTGGAATATGGTACTTAAAGCGCAAGGCTTATCATTTTTGTCATATCTATCACCAGACACACTGCATTCAAGCTGCTTAGAGACCCAAAATCAATTTTAGGAATTAGACCTACGTGCATCCACACCCATACCGACAGTTATGTGTCCAATGCTATGTATGTGCTGTAGTATATTTATACAAATGGAAACCAATACTTGCAGACTCCAAAAATGATAAACAAAATTCGTTTAAATGGTTTTTCGTCTACGACTACTCTGAAAAAGATTCTTCTTCATTAAGCAACAACAGAACTTTTCATTAAGTATTAGCATTAATTACACTCCTGATTTTAGGAATATCCCCTTATCAACATCATTGCATTTTTTGACGAATCTCAAGCCAATAAATCTCATACAGATTTCCAGAAAAATCTCACTCCTAGCTTCCTTTAGAGATATACTAGACGTCCGGTCCGGTGCACCACAAGCTTCTTTAGTTGAAGCACTTTATAGAGCCTGAATTTAAAGAACAACAATACTGTCTATTAAAATAAAGGTAAATTCTGGAAATAAAATTCTAAAAACTATCTTGAGCTTGAATTAATACAAATGTCATCAAATCTACATTTTCCTTTTCAAGATGCAGGTTCATGAACTTCTGCTACCAAGCATGCTGCCATAATTTCCGCGAGTGCTGACGTTGGGCGATAGAACAGGGAAGCATTGTAAATTGAAATCATCATGAAGCGATATCACTTACTTCTATTCTGACATTGTATTCCGCTGCACCGTGAATACTGCCATAGAGACCGAAACCAATGACGAAAATTTTTCTGTTCACCATGAAGCTGAAATGACGTGATAAAATTAGAAATCATCAATAAAATCATTCATCATCTGTCAACACTCACCGAATTCTGTCAGTAGTTCCGCTGTATCCCCATCTCTGCTCTACAGCACAGAACCGGCTGACAACTTGTTCTTTCCCTGTTAGACAGCATCTTGCAACATCAATGAAAGGAATAGTAGGCTTGGGATTCACCAGGAAGTAACGGAACATGAGAACCATTTCCCTACAAATAGAAAATGAATTCAAGTTCTATCTTGACGACTCTTAATAGTGAATTATCAGCTCAATTGTTTCATTGCAAATAGCCGCACAGAATCCTGTGAATGTTGCAGTAAATTAGTAGACAAAAGATGAAGAAAATAAGTGATGAATATATTTCCTGCATGCTGCAGAAAACAGATAATTCAATTCTCGAATAGTTTGTTTATTTTCTTAACTGCTAAAAATGTCAAACTAACTATGGCCAGTAAAATATTAAAATATTGGATATGCTTCAAAGCATCGATCCTCTTTCCATTCGAAAAATTGCTCATGTAAGTACAGCTTTTTCATTCATTACGTCAAAATTTTGGAGATATTCGCATGTTAACAGCAATGGTCTCCTAAAACATAATAATGCTAGATAATTTTTGTACATTCATATGGCAGTCATGCAACCTATCAAAAAACATAAAAATACAGTGTGTCCGCGATCTTTTTGCGGATTTTTTGTCGATACCATTATGGTATATGATATCGCGTATTAAACTTAGCTATTCAAACCATGGGCTGATTAATGATATTAGCTAATCCACACTTGACTAACAAGATGCGTTTTAATCGGATAAAATGGGACTTAATTTCACCGTTTATGCGAAAATCAATTATATGCATTGGAGCGCATGTATTGCTTTGCTAAATGTTTGACAAGCATTACTAACTGTCTATGATCTGGACTTGTCATAGACCATCGTCACGTAACAAACGAGGGATTGCTCGATTATCATTGTGAGAAGGTCAGTTGCTTGTTTGGTATGAAGTTCAACCAAGAGTCTTCTTGTAAGAACATGGCTTCACTGTGAAAAACATTTATGGAAGCCTTTTCTGTCGCTTCGAATAAACGAGTAGGTTACCACGTGGAGACTGTCAGATGACAAGAAAGCAGAGGTCATTGCAGCATTCGATGATCAAAGCAATTCACAGAGGAAGGTCCATACGTCGGACTTGTTCGTTCCTCCGCTAACAAAATAGCCTACTAAAGGAAGAGGGAATCCAATCCTCGAGCATTGAAGCACAGAATTGTACAATAATTGAAGCTCAAAGATGCACCTAGTCGGCTTCAATTTTTTATTTTGATAATTGATTGATTGACGTACAGGATCCTAATCTGACCTTTAAAACCAGTTTCAGTGATGAGGCAACATTCCATCTCAATTGGAATGTCCACCGACACAACTGTTTCCTGTAAGCTTCCACATCCCTCATTAGATTAACGAGAAGCCTATGTACGAGTAGTCACCTTCGATATTTTTCTGCGTTTTTGTTGGAAGAAACAGTCAATTCAGTCAAATTCAACTAAGATATCTTGCTGAACAAAGAACTTATGATACCGCGACAAAATCGAATTCGGTTGCAACGTGGGGGGGGGGAGGGAAGGACCGCTCTTGATGTACGAAAAGTCAATTCAAAATTGAATCGCTGGATTGGTCGGGGTACGACTATTCCCTGGCATCTATGAAGATCTATGTGAAATTTGAATGCTGATGTTGTAATTTTGGCCATGGGGTCTGATGCAAAATTATTTCTACAAAATACCGAAGCACCAGCAGGTCCAAAATCTAAAGACGAATCAAAACCTTTCTAATGGACAACATAGCCATTATGATAATACTCTTGCTTATCACTTCTTTACCAAGCGCTGTGGAGGACATTTGGAATACCCTTTGTCAATTTTGAATAGCAGTATTTTTCTGCGTTTTTGTTGGAAGAAACAGTCAATTCAGTCAAATTCAACTAAGATATCTTGCTGAACAAAGAACTTATGATACCGCGACAAAATCGAATTCGGTTGCAACGTGGGGGGGGGGGAGGGAAGGACCGCTCTTGATGTACGAAAAGTCAATTCAAAATTGAATCGCTGGATTGGTCGGGGTACGACTATTCCCTGGCATCTATGAAGATCTATGTGAAATTTGAATGCTGATGTTGTAATTTTGGCCATGGGGTCTGATGCAAAATTATTTCTACAAAATACCGAAGCACCAGCAGGTCCAAAATCTAAAGACGAATCAAAACCTTTCTAATGGACAACATAGCCATTATGATAATACTCTTGCTTATCACTTCTTTACCAAGCGCTGTGGAGGACATTTGGAATACCCTTTGTCAATTTTGAATAGCAGTAAGCAGGGGAATACGACTTGTGCTGCCTAGAACCGCAAAACCTGATATTTTTGTCAAACTAACAACATGCAAAAATCCCCAAGAAGGTCGCGAACACCTAGTACTTGGAGTTGATTTGTGAAGAACTAAGTTTTCTACAATTTTCAGAGATATTAATTATTTTTTTATAATTAGAATTTTTTTTATATTTAATAATTGATTAAAAAATAATTATTAATAGCTCTGAAAACTTGACTCCTTCCAACTCAAAATATATTACACCATGACTGCTCCGGGTATCTTCCAAGTACATTTTTCTTGCGATATAGCCTACTTCGTTTAGCAAATCCAGATAATCTTCAGGCAAGGGAATCTATCTACAAGTAATTCACACTTCAAAGGAACGCGAAAAACTAAGAAGTATCAACATAACGATGAATAGGTTCAGGCGATAGACAGCACCGGTAGTGGGTTACCTTGTACCAATAGAAAAAGTAAATTAGATAGCTTGTACGTGCATTTTTTAGTAAGGTTGGAGTTCCGTTCTGATTGTCACCCAGCAACGCCTGTTTCTGTTCCAAGTCTGTCAGATCAAAGTCACCAAATTTGCTTTTCAGTAAACTTGTCTGAAGATGATCTGCATGCATCGTAAGAAAATAGATTTTGATAATTCAGGAAAACTTGGTTCTTTCCAACTCAGTTGTGTCAAACCTAGGCATCTTCATAGGATAAAAGTGAATTCCATTTCTGTTCAAATAGGTCCTAAATTAACTGCTGTCACCTCTCCTGCGTAATGCACCTTCTCGTAACCTGTTAAAAAGAAATAAACTCCTAGGCCAACACTGGCTAACCAAGCAGCGTCATCAGATTCAGTATAGCAAGATCCGAGTTTTTTTAATGGTATCATTCAGTAGATCTCTGCACAGAGAGATTAATTTGTGATAATTAGGGCCTGTCTTGCAATCAGCTGTTTCTTCAAACTTCTTTTTCAAACAAGCATGACTACGGAAAGCTCAATCACAGCATTCGTATATAATGATAAGTGGGCCAGTAATTTACAGTTGATTATGTCAAATTTCAAAAGCTTGACTACGTTATTTCATTACTGTTGAGGCCGCGAGTTAACTTATTTATGCACTCTTTCATCTACGTTTATTAGCTAAAAGCTACACTAATTATTCAACAGCATTAAAATAATGCAAGCTGTCGCTACAATGAAATTCCCGTTCAAAATTAATTTCCGTTGATATTCTGTATCAAAATATGACGTACAGAGACTATTCTATTGTCGAGAGTTCACTTCACTGTACATGAAATTCTATTCAATGATTTGCTTATCTAGCGGGTGAGCGACAATATTCAATGCAAGAAGCTATAATTTTGGCGGACGGAATGATAAACTAATGCCAAGCATAAAAAGTGGGATAGAGAACAGCTCGGCCACATGGAAGAAAGGCTCCGTGCCCATTGTGCTTCCGAGTATAAACAACGTTAATTTATTTCTATTTTATTAATCATGACAGAGTGGCTGCCCGAAAAATATCACCGTCGATAATTTTGAAGTTCTTTTACTTTAGGATATTGTTCAGATCGATTGAATAAAAAGATTTCATGAGAAAATGAAACTATAATTCAACAAGCTAGCACACATTCCTCTTGGAGTCAAAGAGAGATTGATAAACCTAAGAAATTTGTCTATGATTTGCATTCTTGGAACATCTTGACTACTTTGATCTTCATGTCCGAGTTTTATCATCACTTTCCATATATTTCGTCAATGCGATGAATTTCTTCCATGACCGAAATGTCACAGATATAGGTGTCGACTCGATTGATTCAATTTCTTCAGACATTTTGTTCTATCTGAACTTCTCACCAGCACTTGAACTGCTCTCCGACGCACATTTCACCTTCGAAAATGGAGACTCCTTCTATTTCATCCGCACTGGAAATTTTCATTTTTTGTCGTCAGCATTGATTTTTCCATTGTGACGCATTGTAACAAGAAATGTAAGAAAGTTAACATCATGAAATAAAACGCTACTTCACCCTTGCTTGATACAGCTGAATGCAAGTTACATTGAGAAAAAGGATAGCACACGCAATCCAATGCAATGAATTTTTTATTTCACATCATTATTTTACTGTGCAAAAAGAATAATTAAATATTGAGTTGAAAATGGAAATAGACCTGAATAGCTGCTATTTCATCCAATATCAGGAATCATCAACAGCCCTAGTTTACAACTCTCAACATCGACTCAACTACCTATATATTTGAAGTTGCAGCCATGCCCGGGTAAATTTCAGATTTGCAATTAGCAAGTTAGTGAAATTTCGACGGCCATTCATCAGATATCAATTCAAACAAATGAAACTATGCCTGCTGACGATTCCTGACATTGGATGAAATAGCAGCTATTCAGGTCTGCTTCCGTTTTTCAACTGAGGATACAACTCAATATTTAATTATTCTATTTGCATTGTGTTTACAAAAAGCAGCATTTATTAATCATTTCCGGCGCACATTAGGCGATTTTCCAGTAGCAAATACGTGATGTTTAATGAATGCCCGTCGAAATTACAAACTCATTAGTTTACTGATTGAGAGCATCGAGAACCTTTATTTATCTCCAACTGGCTGTTCATGGGTATCAGCCTCAGGTGAAACCGCTATTGGCCAAAAGTATTTTCGATGATTTGATAGACTCAGAGCATTTGGGGACCACGAAAAAAAACAAGGTATAACAACACAAAGTGCAAGGTGCAAAGTATCAATATTGATAGTAAGAATATCCTTTCTCCATGTCCTCGAATTCAAAGTATAATTACCAAAGTAAGAACCTTAATGCGGTCATCGACACCCAGACCTGCTGACAAACGGGTTGAGGTCAAGTTCACGACATATCGTAGTTAGCAGTATACGAAAGGAGCGGTGGACTACTATTTCGAAAGATAATCTTTCAAACATGTTGTGGCTTTTGTCTGCGAGCATTTAAGTTAGCAACATTTGTACGGAGTTGTGTGGAGAAGATGCCCGTAAAATACAGGCCAAGAACGGGATCATAAATATTGGGCAGCGACACATACAAGAATGCGAATCTCTTAGAATTGGGGAGAAGAATGAAGTCTTTTAAACTAATTGACTTTTTGATCAAGGGAGTCCTGTACATGATATAGGCGTCATGGTGGGCCCAACTGACAATTAGCCTACTTAAATTTAGTAGATTTTTTAAGGGATCGCAAGGGATGTATTGGTTCTATTCTAAGCCGCAGACTATAGTATTATGGAACAGAAACCTCAAAAAACTTAAGAAGAATTGCAATTCAACAAAATTAATTCTAGCTTGAACCTAGCTTAGATCAATTCGATTGAAATATAGCTTATATTTCACAGTGCAATGATCTCCAACATAATTGCTTCCATAAAAAGCTGCATACTTTCCAGAGTGCATGAATTTCAAGGAGTGCAATATCAGTGATTTTCGCAACTAATGCTTGATTGCTTCTTTATAGCATCCCACGAGTTAGATATCGTAAATGCCCGAGCCCGTAGGGTGAGGCATAGACTTCTATAGTATAGCATCTGGACAGATATCTAAAATAGCACGTATACGTGATGAGGCTGATAATGTATTTCATATTGATGCATTTAAGCATGTATCGGTTGATTAATTTTTTTCGTGATAATGTGTAACTATAGATCATGCCGATTTACGTCAATTTTGAAGTATGATTCCTATAGTCTCCTTTTCAGTCTGACTTTGCCCATTGGTGAGACTGATCAGAATTTTCAGTCGACTTTTGCACAATGGCAAATGAGCTATCTGAGGAAACTTATTCATGTATCAATCAATGTCATTCACATAGATCTGCTGGCTACTATTTTTTTAACTAAATAAAACATTGGAGTGCTATTTACAGAAATTATTTACGAACACGCAAGATTTTGAAAGAGAGTTAATCAATAATCAAAGTCAAATAATTAATCCTTTGGAAACAAACTGGCATTTCAGGTTTACACTTTTTCTACAAATATCAGGTCATATCTTCCCTTTTCCAAGTGAAGCAGCACATCAGATAACATGAAGTGTTACGTTGATTCGTGGATTGGTTATTGATTTTGGTTTGACTTCCTGAAATGACTTTATCATTCGGGAGCTTTCGAAGAACCAACACCACAGAAAACACTACATCTGTTAATGTAGTAATGCATAATGATAGTAATGCATTAATGCTTTTAATGCCATAGTGGCGCATAGAAGCTCAGAATATTGATGCAACATGCACCAGGATAGAATCGAGGTCTTTATTTTATAAATATTATTCAGAAATAGCCATATCCATTGCTCATTTCGATTGTGTGATAGAAGATAATGCAATAACACTGCAAACTTGTATTATTTGTGTATCACTTAATGAAATTTCATGATCCATCCTATGAGATATGCATCATCCATACAGGGTCTAAAATCACTGTGTAAACTAAGATAAAAATGTGTTGAAAAGACCTTGGTTAATCATTTTCATTAAGTTGATGTTGGGAAACCAAGTAGATTAGATGGTAATAATTTTTTTTTATTATATGCTTTATTAATTTCGGGCTCCTCTTAGGCCATCATCAGAAGCAGATGATAAGATAAAAAAAGTTCATGATCTTTATTGTGTTGAATTCTTCGATCGTTGCAAGGATGAGTTCAGGAGAATATACTTGTCTGTAACTTTGCAATCAGATTTCTGTCGCTCCGAAATTCAAAAAGTACGAGTATAGTCTTACTCGTATTCACACATTTTTTTCTATAATTTGAGGCGACGAACGAAGTCAGTTTTCATTTCACATTTCAGGGCTATGCTTCCATATCGATTGAAATTTCTTCTTCTTCCTGAGGAAGACAATTGTGATAATGTACTGTATTAACTTTGCCACCAAAGAAGAGTAATTTTGGCTTGGTCGTCGGCGTAAATCACATTGTTCTTTATGAATAGATTCTGTAGCTTATTTTTCAAAGATAAGCAATGAAATATAGATGGAGAGTCTTTAAATTTACTGTCATTCTTATACCGGTACACAAACACAGAGCATGCGCTCAGCATTTTCCTTTCTCCACAAACATCGCTGATGATTTGAAAAACACTAATTAACAACGCTCGCAGAGCAAGAATAACAAGAATATAATGCACATAACTTCTGTATGAATGACATCGATTCAAATAGTCAGCCTCATTTCGTATAGAAGGGTCAATGATATCTGTTCAGATTTCTGTCCAGATGCTATGTTATAGAAGTCCATGGGTGAGGCATAGACTTCTAGATTTCTCTGGACAGATAGGTGAGCAAAATTTGAAATCACTTTATACATGTTCAGGCCAACCAACGTTTGTGTTACAAAGCTCGAATTTTGTAGCTTATCGCAGTGATCAATGACTATTTCTCCTGTGCGATTCATTTCAATGCAGAATACCAAACATACATGTGCATACCGCTTCTGGTTGTCAACCGAAATCATAACAAAGAAATCTGAATTTGCAGTTGCATCGAGTTAAGTAGTAGAAAGCATTATATCTCAAGTAAACATTCACTTGTGTAACTTTCACTTCCATGAATCTGACTTCAATACCACCACGAGGGACATAAATCATTATCGCAAACAAAGAGGAAAAATGGAGACGTGTGATCTAAAGGAGTCGAGTGTCAACAAATTTCCTATCTGTCTAGATGCTGCTCCAAACAACTCCAAAGCCGCGATCCGGTAGCTATATTTTCTAGTGCATGGCCTGGCAATGGAAACACATTCGGAAGATTTTATTGGAAGAGATCAAATATCTTCTTACGACAATTTTGTCTAGTCTACAAAGAAACCATTCTATCTGGGTTTGTGACATTTCAGATCGATCATGGACTAAATGTGGCGATCATGAGTTGAAATAATCCCTTATTTTTGTCACATCATTTACTGTCGAAAAATCTGCGAATTTTCGCATCTATCACAGAGAAGAAATCCAGTTCAACAAGCACATCTCATCTATCACAAGTCTTCCATCTGATGACATTTGTATAATATCCGGATGACTAGCCAGTAATAGAAATTCGAGATCGGATTCAACTATTTTATACTTGGGAAAGACCGACAAAGTTGCTAGTGAAGCCGAAGTCAACGGACGGAAGAATTCCGCTAGATCCACCAATAGCATTGACATGGTAAGGGACAGTTTCGAGAGGAAAAGAGAAGCTGCCGATTCCTTCATTATGAATGTCTTGAAAGCAAAGGGAACAGAAGCGGGATCAGGACGGACAAGTGAACTATACGGGGGATCTTTCTTTGCATATTTACTTTCATGAAAACGATGATGATGGACACAAAAAGCATTCCCAACCTGAGCAGCCACTTCTGAGAAGGTGTTAGCAGATGTTGAACGATCCGACCTGTGATGGAGACTCTTCTGAGGCTAATGACCAATACTCTGGGAAAGTACAATCGGATTATTATGAGAAGTGGTTTGGCTGGATGGGTCAAATGAGTGGAGCAAATTATTTTATTTACATGCGTCACCTACAGAGAGTTGCAAGAAAATAAAAAACAATTTCTTTATTGAAGTCATCTGGATTCAGTCTGAGAAATGTAGATGATAAAATATAATGCAGTCAAAAACACATGATCAGGATGTTTACATGCAAAGACTGATTTCAATATGAATGCTAATAATCGAGATGATGTCATCGGTGATTGTTGCTCTTCACTCTTGAAATGTAAAAATGTGATTTGTGTCATGAATGCACTATCACCAATAGCGGGCTAGCAATGTTTGACATCAATGATTTCCCTGAAACTGCAAAACCTTTGAATGGAATTAATCATGTGGTCTTCTCTTCTTCTCTACCAGAGTAATCCCTTTAACTAGACATTTTTTGCTGGATGGTGTTCTATGAAATCAAATTGAATTGTAATAGAAAAGTTTTTGCTTTAAAAAATGAAAGGGCAGTGCTCAGAATATCGATGAATATTTGATGATTCTTGATGATTTTTTCCAATTACTTCTTCGTAAAATCTCGTTGTACATACGGACGATCAGGCTTCCGAAATTTCAGTGAAATTTTTCAACAACATGTGTAATAAATTCGTTTACAAATCTCAGATGCCTCAGCTCTGAGAAAGTTGTGAGAAGAAATATCGCAAAGTAAGCAAATAATGTGGAGGTATAGTATATGAGTTTAACGCATAAGCATGTAGGCCCATGCGTCTCAAAACCTAATGTTCATATATATACGCACATACTGTGCGTGACATGCATTGTGGTCGCAAAAATTTGATAATGCTTAATGATAGTTTATTTGTAGGGTAGTCTAATTTGGGATTTGTGGCCTGACCATGTAGAAAGCCAATTTCAACCTATCTGTCCAGAGAAATTTAGAAGTCTATGGGTGAGGGCTATTTAAATCTAACGAGTTGAAATGCTATGACGAAGCAATCTCATGCACGAGTTGTGTTGAGAATTCTATTTGTCGACGTGCTATGATGATCAAGAACAGATTGTAATTGAAATGTCTATGATTATCAATAATATTTGAAACAAATTTAGCCGTATCTATAGTGAAAATGTCTATTCACAAATCTAGTACTATATACTTAAGCAGGACAAGAGCACTTTTTGGCGTAGATTACGCTCCTTCCAGTGCATTCTAGTAAATATTGTCTCCCGCGCGGGCATAGAAGTGGATAATAGTACACCAGAATGGAAGTTTGATATCTTGCCTATGTACAATGATGGCACATGGAAAAATCTATGGCTTGTAGATCAGATTCGATCTAAAACATTCATAGTCAAACTAATCTCCAAGTTGGTTGTGGAAGTTGTTGACAGCAAATTGAAGGATTTCATGAAAAGAATTTTAAGTGAGATGGCAGCACTGTTTCATGTGAAATAGCCAACTATTCCATGGATTAATTTGTAGCAGTCACTGACAACAATTTTCCAATTTTTCAATATTGGAATGCGAATTAAAAATTGGTTCACAAAGTCATAATTGAAAGTCGGTGTGCTGTTTGTAAGAACATCTGAAGAATTCACAGATAAAAATGCTAATTATTGGATAATTTCTCCTTCTAGCGGTCAAGAAACCTGACACATTCTGGAATAAACACATGGAAAGTTTCTTTAGCTACAGTCATTTATCAGATAAATGAAATTTCGCTGGAACTTTTCAATTAATCACTAAATGACATACTCGTATGTGATATAGCGTGATTATATTTTGAAAGCTCATATTCGAAAGCATGCAAAGGTTTTGGAAATTGCTCAAATATATTGAACAGGAGAATCCTTCAAAGTAAAATGAATACTGCAAGATTTCTTGGCCTCTGATTTCCATCTGGAGCAATGCATGCTCTGTAAATCGACATTACAAGTTGCATACGTGTATCATTATACTCTTGATTGATTATAGGAGCGATATTTCAAAATGATGACCATACAGAACGTGTTAAAGGATTTCCTTCTTGGTCATCCTGCACTATTTTGTAAATTCACAATTGCTTTTTTGTACATGATCTTTGGACAAGGAGCAACAATCCAGATCACAAATTGACTTAATAATTTAAAATGTCAACCAGAAAACAAGAAAGCAAGTTCGCAGAATTTGTTTTTTGCCCCAACTAAGTTCCCCCGGAGTGTGCCATAATTTTCATGCAATTTCCATTAGACTAGGACTTTCTATGGTATTATTAATTTCTATGCGCGCGGGAGACAATCCGCTTTACAGGTCAAATAAAGGGAAGAGATATTTACAATACATGAACAGAGACAAATCGATAGCTATTTAATTATTGCACTCCTCCATTGGAATACATAAGCACATAGAAAGTTTCTTTATCCTCTAAAACGTTAAATTCTACATGTATATCCCAAGAAATACCGTTGATTTCTGCAATTGCAAAACAAATAGAGGTATCAGTCGACTCTTGATATAAGCGACACGTTGGCACCGGCTGTTGTCATCGCTTGTATGAAAAGATCGCTTATATCGAGAGCTAGCCACTTATCTCTATTAATTCAGCAGGGACCAACTTGCCGTATCGCTTACATCGAGCGATTGCTTATGTCGAGACCGCTCATACCGAGAGTAGTCTGTAGCTTTTTGACAAACATAAAATTCAGATGGTCATAGATTTTGAGGATCCTGTGAAATGTAGTAGCTACTTCCGCAACTCGAGTAAAGATATCCATTCTCGCTCCGGGCTCGTGCATCGACGTGCTGATCTCCGAAAAATGCGATAAAGATGGATACTTTGCACTTGTTGAAAATAAGGGATTGGTCATATTCATGATTGTTTTAGAGGAAATGCCCGAGCCTGATGTTGGCAAACAGTGAAAACCAGTTTTTTTTCTTTCTTTTTTAATCCGAGTACTTTCGGTGCGCTCCGCGCATCATCTTCAGAGAAACTGATACAAGCATGATACGGACACAAGCAGATGAACAGGGCTCAGATATGCATTGCAGTGAACTTTAAAATGATAAGCCACAAGTCATAATAACAATACCGAAGACAGAAAAACCAGCGAAAGCACATTACTAAAAAATCAAAAAGTAAGTAGCTAGCTAAAAGTCGAAAAAGATACGAAAGAAAAAGAAAACTATTTACAACGAAGTTATTTGTCCAGGACTCTGCCCCAAGCAGAACCCCGCCAAGTCTCTTCGTCCAGATTGCCTCTTTGACTAGTCTTCTTCTCCACCCACTCTCTTTGCTCAACACTGCAGTACTGGAGAAATCGATGTTGTGGTCACTTTCAAGTGTGTTTGGCCACTTCTGATCGATCCACTTTCACATTCTTGATGGCACGCTTATGCTCCTTCTGTCTGTCCTCCACGGTTCTTCCAGACTGACCAACGTAGACCCAATCGCACTCAGAACAGTTGAAGGAATAGATCACCCCATACTGCTTCGGAGGATGCGGGCGTTTGCGTACGAGAGTAGATTGTAAGGTTCGCATTGGCTTCATGCTGAACTTAACTCCGCATGAGTTTGCCTTACATCAGAGGGGTGTCAGCAGTTCTCCAGGTTGCCGGAGTTAAGGTCAGCATGAAGCCAATGCGAACCTTACAATCTACTCTCGTACGCAAACGCCCGCATCCTCCGAAGCAGTATGGGGTGATCTATTCCTTCAACTGTTCTGAGTGCGATTGGGTCTACGTTGGTCAGTCTGGAAGAACCGTGGAGGACAGACAGAAGGATCATAAGCGTGCCATCAAGAATGTGAAAGTGGATCGATCAGAAGTGGCCAAACACACTTGAAAGTGACCACAACATCGATTTCTCCAGTACTGCAGTGTTGAGCAAAGAGAGTGGGTGGAGAAGAAGACTAGTCAAAGAGGCAATCTGGACGAAGAGACTTGGCGGGGACAACTGAGTCAACCACGACTTGGGTTCTTCTTGGGGCAGAGTCCTGGACAAATAACTTCGTTGTAAATAGTTTTCTTTTTCTTTCGTATCTTTTTCGACTTTTGGCTAGCTACTTACTTTTTGATTTTTTAGTAATGTGCTTTCGCTGGTTTTTCTGTCTTCGGTATTGTTATTATGACTTGTGGCTTATCATTTTGAAGTTCACTGCAATGCATGTCTGAGCCCTGTTCATCTGCTTGTGTCCGTATCATGCTTGTATCAGTTTCTCTGAAGATGATGCGCGGAGCGCACCGAAAGTACTCGGATTAAAAAAGAAAAAAAAACTGGTTTTCACTGTTTGCCAACATCAGGCTCGGGCATTTCCTCTAAAACAATCATACTTTGCACTTGTTGCGTAAATAACTCAGGACTTTCATTTTGAGGGATCGTGACTAGACTAAGAGATCCATAACTCACTTGGATGTGAGGATATCAGTGGTTGAAACGACGTTCGCAAACTCATCCATTGTCATCAATGGATAGCGCACCAAATGAAGGGCACGATCAAGGACTTTTCTTAGCTGTTCTGCACATAGAGGCAGTGATTGGCGTCTACACTCGGCTTCACCCCATCTCACCACAGCGGAGAAAAGTTTGTGCTCCCGAATTCCCAACGTATCACGTTCTAACACCGAGCACAGAGTTTCCAGATCAATTTCCGCGAATCCATCGGACATCAGTGCATCCGAAGTGTTCTTGTCGATCATTTCCAAGCAGAGACTGGCCAACTGTGCCTCATCGAATAGTCGTGCCTGCGTTAATAGTAGAAATGCATTGTCTGATGTCAAGTTCTTCTTCAAGAAGTCCACACAAGCCTTCTCCATCGCTGGAACTGCGTATTTCTTGGCTGTATAGAGAGTGGTCATGACAGTTTCCGGGGTGATGTGAACTTCGTCAGAGTAGATGAATTTTAACAAAGCTGCGGAATGAAGAAAAGCACGTTTCATGAAAACGAATGGAACATTTGAATGTGGTCATTCAAATACATTTACGGCCTAGAAGATCATGTTATGACCAGATTCGGCTGTGGGGGGAGGGGGGCGCAATTCTATTGCTCTGAGCGGTACCCACACAATCCAACAGAAACGTCTGCGTCTTCAGAACAACAAGTTTTTAAGCCATGATGTTTGCGGGACGTGACGGCGTTCTGGCCTCTCCCTCTCAATGTCGTGTCCTCAAGACCCGCTTTCCAACCAGATCGCTTCAATTTGCGGAAACATTTAAAATTGATTACACTGTAAGAAGCACATCTTTACGCTATTTCTGAAATTCAATTTTATTGTCACTTGCTTTCATTACAAATCTTTGCAAACATTATTCTTGAACTTTTATAATCAGCATGTGAGTCTAGCTAGGCCCTAGCCTACCTACCTGCCTTCCATTAAAGAATCTGTAGATCCATACTATCACGGTCTACCGCTGCTTGTTCTGATGAACCTTCTGCTTCTCCACATCCTCTTTCCTTCACCACATGGATTAGAGGAAGTAACTGCGAAAACCAATACCCTGTCACTAATCTTCGCTATCGGACTGAACATTCCAAGATATTTTCTTTCATAGAGCAGTAAGCTTGCAGAGTAAGCTTCATTTGGAGGCATTTTCAGCATCTAGTAGGCTCTAGTGTCTTGCAAGCATTCAAGAGCGTCGTCGATAAACATCCACCAACCTCCATGAAGAGTTGATAAATTCAAGGGCTTCGTGTAATATATTTCTGTTATGGTATCTTGGGCTTTGATGTCATCATCTCTTTCGGTATTCGTTCAAACTTTGATAAAAGAACATCGAACAAAGCGAAAGGTGCAGTTTTAATGTAGCCTTATGGCATTGTCATCTCCGTAGCTAATTTTAAGTTGAGAGGGGACCATCTATCGTACTGCAGCTCCACTGAAATACAACGACTAATGTTCCAGGTCTCTCTAAAATGGTTGTCACTGCATGTACTTTTGCTTGAACACTAGTTCAAAAAATAATCTGATGTAAAAAATATTAACCTAATTAAACCTACTATCAAAAGCATGATCTCTTTGTATATTACGGAACTTCCCATTCATTAATGAACATCCTCCTCATGCCCCACAGAGCAATGCCGGTATTCACATCACAGAAACTCTAGATAACATGGCATCAAAAGGAAAACAGAAAAATGGAAATGAAACTTAGAATTTGTCTATCTAATAAAGGCACTACTCAGCACTCATTGTGTTCCATACTTCCACCAAGGGTTCAATAAAATCTTTTATAAAATCATGTTAACCTTAGAAGCTTGGATTGAAATATTATACATCATCACTGACTCACCGAGAAATGCTGACGGCTCGACGTCAGGAACCGTTACTTCAGGAATCGATGTCTGGCTATCCGCATCTCCCCCATGATTCGCATCCATGTCTAAGCACCGAGCAACTTCGGCACCTGCCCCTCTCCGTGTTCTCGGAGGACATGTTGAGGGCAGATTGGCAGCCAATGCACCGTTGAACATGGCATCGAAGACTGCACTGCTGACTGCTAAGACGAACCGGTGAGCGGGCACACGTCGTCTCTGCTTCCCCACAACAAACATCACGTCGGCCATGATCGGATTATTGTACATATAAGAGATGCGTTCTTTGATTGTCGGTTTGGAACCTTGCCAATTGTATGGAACAATTTCTGAGAATGATGCTAATGATGGTGACAGGGGAAAGGAAGCTGAGGAGACTGCGTCATCGCCTGGAGACTCACATGATGGGTTCTGCAAGAGTAATGAGAAGCTTGTTCGAACATGTTGAAATTTATCAGCTCATTATCGAAGTAGCCTTCAAAATTACTGTTTTCTACTTATGTTTAGTATTCAATAATGACACTATACACGAAATAGCTGGTTCATGAGTCAGCATGTAAGTCATGGGCGGATTTTTGCATGTCCTTTATCCGATTACGCACCTTCACTGATTTAAGAGCTTGTACTCTAACGGACATTAATACAGAAAGCGTGTTACTTAAGACATTGAATTCGGTGGCACTCAATTACCTTGACAAAGGATATTTAGAAAAGCATGCAACTTATGCTTTCGTTGAATGAGTCTACAACTGCAAGATTGCGTGTAGGTCCTAAAACTGCGAGTATGTAGCAGTATGAAGAGCTGCAGTAGTCGTACAATTACGACTGAAAATCCAGGTTTAAAGTGACAATGGTAGAAGCTGTAATGCTCGCACAATAACGATTAGCAATACCAGCTATATCGATACCCCCTGAAATTAACACAACAAAGTCTCGGGAGCAAGATATTTATAATTCATTTTTATAAAACATTATTTTATTATATATTAAAAATAAGTATCCATACATCTGGTCCGATAATTGTAACACAACTTCCGCTTTTAAAGTCCAACTTTGAATGATAGATACAGCACGAATTTTCCAATGACAGTTTATAGAAATGAAGAAAAAAATAGTTTCAATAGAATTAGATATTTCTTCCAACACCCGATGCCATTCATAAATATTTTAAAAATTACATCAGAACAGTTCATGCCACGCACTTCATTACGAGTCAAATTAAA
>CAJQUW010010620.1:0-75847 GCA_907163375.1 Prostheceraeus crozeri
TCATAAAGTTACATTTAACAACACTAAGTCTATCTCGTTGGTCATACGATCCCTATATCGAATGTACATACGAGATGTGTTCTTGAGCCTTCCTTGTCATCGTAATGAAAGTCAAAGATGACGTCTATCGCGTGAAACATAACAAACGATGAAGGATTATTGTGCTAGTCATCGTTTTGAGCAATGAAATATACTGCGCTACTCACAAAACATATGAATGAGCAAGAGTTATAAAACCAAAGTTAGATTCCACTAGATGCTAAAGTTATCAACAGATGCAAAAGTTTACAAGTCGCATCTGCACATTTGAAGTTGACAAACTTATGTCTCTCACCTCATTCGTGACACTCTCCATACGCAGCAGTATTCATCATTTTCAAGTCAGTTCACAACGCGTTATTTACAACTGATGTGAGAGAAATACAGGACTCTGTAAATTTGGATGACATGAAGCTACTATGAAAGCCTAAAGTAGCAAACACGAAAACACAATTTGACATAGCAAAAAATTTCATCTGGAATTTACACAAGTCAAATTCGTGTATAGAATGTTTTGCAAACGTTATACAGCAGTCACCACAGCACTAGACTGTTTATCATAGTCATACCAATGAGGAGAGTACGATTGCGGTATATCAAAATTGAATTCGTGGTAGAACTAGTTTTGTTAAATAATACTGACGTTGTAAGTGTTTAAAGTTTTGCAGTCACTATCGACAGACTTCATGTTTGCACGTAAGTCGAGTATTGCATACGTTTCTTTGTGCAGAGTCCAAATGAAATAGTTGGGAATTCACTCATTTAGGTTAATCACGTGTGGAGATATAGATCAATCCTGGTGGATTGAAGTCAACGGTGGGTACCATCGCGAAAGGCATAAAAGTGTGCAATGTTATGTCAGGGAATATAGAAAAGGGATAACTAGTGATAACCTGGTGAAAATGCTAGTGAAAATCTATCTCTTGAAAAGAGTGTAATCGTCGTGAGAAACGATTTAACCATCAGCATGGACATATGTACATTATGTATGACCCACCCAACCTTCCTACTACGTTGGCAAGTGAAATTCGTAAACATTAAGCAATCCAAATCAAGGGTTAGCATATGCAATTACTGTCCGTTTTCATGTGACAGAATGGTTAATGGCTACGCTGCAGTCCTTCTAGTATTGAATCAGACAAACAAGCTTTTAGTGCAGTTCAGACTTTGCGACCTTAGTAAACAACTTCGTACATTGAACTATCAAATGATAGTGCATGAATAAACGTTATGTACATGAGTTCTGTGAAACAAGGTCTGTGCAGAAAAAAAAAGTTAATACTACAAACACGTCTCGTCGGTATGAAACAGCAAAGCATGTAGAGTCATTAAATTTTGAAGAGATTATAGGAAATTCATAAGACATAACATGCATGCATGCTGAACTCTGAAAAAAAAGGCGCAATTGATGCCGCCTCAGTAGAGGACGTGATTTAAAAATCAAAATTTCAACAACAGTACGAAAATGTTGAAACAATTTAGAGAATTTTTGTGAGTCTACAAATCGCCTTCATGACTGCTGCTTAGGTGACGATGCCAAGCTGGTAAGAAATGTACTCACGCATACGAGCATAAGGTTTTATAAGAGATTAACAGGAGTTGACTTGTGTCATGGAATGCGATTAGTGAGTGGGAAGAGAAACTCTCACGTTGCCGCCAACGTCAACCACCACCTCATGCAAATTCCTATTTTCGACAACTCATATTAAATAAAAAGTAGATCTGGAGTGAATCGACTCACCTCACTTGGAGCCGCTTATAAGAAGCCACTATCCTGGCATTGACGTGAGAACTAAGAAACTCATCGCTTGTAAATGAAATTTAGTACTGTGAATCCCGCTGCCGGTTCGAGAAGGTGCGCAGGTTTCTGACAGTGATACATGCCACACCCGTGTTGGGCCATCAGGCGATGGCTGAGCTATTATTTTCACACAACCATTATTATAACATTGAAAAATTGTTATTGATTCTGTAATGGGATAGGATGAAAGACTCTCACTCGTGAAGTGTCTTAAAACTGCTTGATCATAAGCTTAATATCAGGTTTGATCCACTTTTCCTCAAAACTGACGTAAATTGGCAATTTACCTTGTACTACGGAAAAAGTGGAGCAACGATTTGACGGTTGAATTAGCTTCACTAGGGTTGCTCCATTCTCTACTCTCTTACTTTAATCGGGGCCCCATCATACACAAATATCTGAAAAGTGTAAATGCTCTCTTCTTGGATGAAATGACCATCTGTAGGACAAGCAGCCTGCTTTATTCCATCTCACATTCATCCGAGATGTTTTATGAAATTCAGGGTTGAATTATCTCCGGTTTAAATAAACGCAAGATCTTTATGTAGGTAGCTTTGTTTCTCTTTTCAGGAACATACTAAAAAACAAATTTGTTTTTTTCGGAAGACTGATTCTACGAGTATTAACCCCTCACATTAACCAACTCGGGTCGTTTTCGGCCTGCGCCATGATTACGCTTGATTATCTACCGCACAAAGATTAATCGGAGATTTCTGAATCCCTGATAAAATCTCGAGTCCTATACAGAGTGTCTTTTGTTGCAAGTGACAAAGTAAAAAATGAAAATCCTTTCTGTGTATTTCGCATATTTAACTTTGCTGACATTTATTACCGACAGGGTTGTTTTGGACCCATGGTAGATATTTGAAGCGTGCACTAATTGCTATTCTCACATTGAAGACAGTCTGACATTCGCCAAATTGTATGTACAACTGTCGGACATTCACAGCATGCGGCAACCTTTCTGTAAAAACTGTGAAGTGGATTCATTCATTCCTTGTTTACACAACGAATGCTATCGCTTTCGGCAACAATGTAGTAATGACATAGACCAATGACTTCCCATGAAGTCATATCACATCAGAACTATTTTTAGCAGTGACATGCGTGAGAAGACTACCGTTTGAATTCTCTCGTCATTTCAGGAAAATTAGCAGTCTGCTCTCAAGGCATCGAGTCGAAATTCAACGACAAGCAGCAGCTATCGCTGAGGCTTTGCTGCAGCGGAAAGTTATGGTCTATATCAAGTGACACCACCGCCTCTGAATCTGAGGACATAGTTGAGCATGAAACAGACCGCTCAAGCAGTGATTGTGATGAAATTGACTCTCCGGTGAATCAATCATCTCCGCAAGTTCCGCAAACAACATCTGAATATATCTTAAGAGTGGAGAGATGTGGTCATCTCAACCTGTGCATGGAAATGTGGGGCGCCCTCCAGCGTTCACACTCCGACCGCAAAATGTAGGGCAACCAACTCGAGAATCTGAAATTCAAGCACAATCGATAGTTGGTGCTTTTCAAATATTCATGACTAACGCATCATTGACTCTACTGTTGCTTACACGAACGAATTTGCTCGACAATTCGTTGATCCACAATGGGTCAGTACAACCAATGAACACATTTCTAGCGTCTGCTTATACTCGCAGGCGTTCATCGCGGTAGGCATGAGCCTGTGATTCATATGTGGAATTCAGATAGTGGTAGACTGGTCTTCTCACAAGCCATGAGCCGAAATAGGTTTCAATCCCTATGCAAATGGCTGCGCTTCGATTCAAAAGACACAAAAAACGAAAGAAGAGAAAGAGACAAACTTGCGCCGATCCGTGATATCCATGATCGATTTGCTGCCAGATGCCGTGCTGCTTACAGACCAGGTGTCAATGTCTGCGTTGATGAACAGCTGCCTGTTTTCGCGGAAGATGTCCATTCAAGGTATACATACAAAGTAAACCCGGAAAATACGGGATCAAAATATTGGCGTGTGCGGATGTTGATACCGCTTATTGCAGCAATTTTGAAGTGTACTGTGGAAAGCAGGGGCGAACACCAGAAATTGGACAGGGAACTAGAGTTTCACTTCAAATGACAAATCATCCAAACGGTTCTGGTCGCGGCTGTATTCTAGCTGACCAGCTCTTACAGAGAAGAATTAGATTCGTGGGAACAGTCAGAAAAAACAATGCATTCCTTCCACCCATAATTTCAAAAACCACCAAACCCGTTCTCCTCAACAACGTTTGCTCATCGAAATCATCTGACATTGGCATCATATATCCCAAAGAGAGGAAAGAACGCAATTCTACTTTCAAGCCAACACATAAATCAAGAAATCCATGCCGAGCGGCAAGATCGGAAACCTGAAACACTATAATTCTACTAAAGGTGCAGTAGACACACTCGACAAGCTTCTTCGTACCTATTCCACTCAAAGAAAGACTCGGCGTTGGCCTTTCGTGTTGTTCTACACTTTCATTGACATCAGTGCTTACAACGGTTTTTTTATTTACAAACATTAATGGAGTCAGCAATTCTTCGGCGAAATCCCCAACGTCCATCTCATGATCTTCTGTTGGGTATTCGAGGATCAACAGTTCCTCGGAAGAGGTCACGATGCGGCGTATGCGAAGGCCTTGGGATAAGAAACCTAAAACTGTCGAAGTGTGCTACAAATGTAAAACTCACGCATGTAAGCATCATGGCATGATTGTGTGTGTGAACTGTCAGTAATACAATCATAATGTAACAAACATTTGGAAATGAGATGAAAGGAGGTTCCATCCGGATAGGGATGACTTGTGCGTAAATGTACATGTACAATATTTTCTGGAATTTGTTCTGAACTTCAAGTTTTTGCATCATGATACTGTCATTTGTGTGCAAACTCTAGACATAGCGTTTTGATTGCGCTAATTATTTAACTACACAATATCATATATAGTTAGGCCTACATCGTTCCATTGATTGACCCTAAATCTACACTACAAAACATAGATCACAAATCAATATGTGTATATTACTAGAATAATTTTGAGTCAATACATATAAAAACTTTCCATTAAATCTCTATGAGATGGCTTGTTGTACATAATAAATTGTTCATGGGTCCAAAACGTCCCGTCTGGCAATTAAAATGATAAAAAACGTCGGTACTTAGAGGGTTAAGAGTACGTATATGAAGTATGAACCTGTAAATCCATTGATCCACGTTTGAAGTTACGTAGAAGTGTATGATCTTCCGCATGCTTCTTGTTGCAAGTATCTAACATAGATACGCCTAATTAAGCATCATAGATTTCTTCAATTTCTGAAGCATGATATTGCAAATTGCTTGTACACAACATTGATGGACATTCGTGTTGAACCGTTTTACTTGCAATCTTGCAACATGTACTTACATACCTCTGAAAACTTGTAGACCTTACTCAAAGTAGCACTATCTCTTTATAGCTCTATTGGAGGGAGCCCGTTTTTGGAAGATATATCATCATTACAAGACCACAATCTTTGAAGACAATGGACCTCTGTGAAGTGGAAGTGTCAGGAGTCCATCCAACCTACAATTCCCATACATGTAAGTGATCGATTATTTCTAAGTTATGAAAATCATTTTGCACATGAAAAATAGCACGAGTTGGTGAGGCCTTTCGTTCATTCTTGTCAAGGCAATACATGAACAATGGATCACTTTGCTTGTTTTCATTTCTGTGAAAATCAATGAGTCATTCATCAAATGTTTCAATCAGTCGATCTCCCGTGCTTCTACAGCCTTCCATTGAAAGCATTATTGATGCCACAGTGACGAGATGAAATAAATTTCAAACACATGTCGTAAACACATCTGCATTGGAGAGTGGACGCTACCAGCGACGAGAAATAATATGATTCAAAAGTTAGCTGTAATGAAGCCGGTATGTCCATGAATCCATCTTCAGTGAAATAAGATGAATATTGGGGATTAATTTCCTATAATACTGCTATTACCGAATGTTTTGCTGTGGAATTCAATGTTAAAGTTCCCTGAATTATTCGACGATATTGGTAAGAAACAATACATTCGCAGGGACAGCTTCCTGTCCATGCCGGTCGGAGAAGTGCTGTATCCATATCCGAGGAACGGTGGGTCAAAAGTCCCCTTCCTTCATACGTGCTGCTGAGAATGACATGCAATTTGACAGTACAGCATAATGAAATACATTCAACCCGAGGTTCTTCGTCATCTCCGCAGCAAAAGTTAGTAGACAGACAGTTTCAGACAGCTGTAGCATATCAGAATTTTAATTCGTTTCATCGGCTTTTGGAACTTTGGCCTGTAATTCATGTACTGCATCATTTCTATAATTGCTGTTTGAATGCGAAGCTGCTTAGGAGCACGAACAGTGATTGATAAGACTGACATGTCTTTCTCGCCACTCCTTTCATAGCTTTTACACGAGAGGCAATATTAGTAAGAGCAGTCACTCCGAAATCTACATTCTTTATGACCGCTTTTGTTCGCATGCCGTTGGCATGTTTCACAGTAGTGAGAGATTAACCGTTGGTGAGCTTTACTTTCTTGTCGAACTATTTCTGTAGAAGTTAAAAAAACTTTTGTTATCATGTGATTTCTTATTAAATGAGAACTCACTCATTTACCACCTTCAAAGCTTTGCTAAGTACTACTTTAAAATTGTACGAATCCTAAAAAGAAATAGATTGAAAGATGAAAGAGAAACTGAGATTCGAAAGTTCAATTTTCATTTGAAAAGGGTTGGTCATAAAAGGATAATAAATTTGGAAGCAGTTGATTAGTCATTATTTAATTTCGAAATAAATGCAATGGAATGAAAATGAGATTTCGAAACTTTCAGCCATTGCTCAATTTGTTTGATTAAACAAGCTTGAATTTTATGCATGTGCTAGCAGATTGAATATTTGAAACAAAGGATGAAATCTATATTTAAGCATCTATTTTAATCAGAAACAAACTGCAAAAATCCAGATGTTCAGTCAAATGCACTTTCATTCAAAATTGTATATTCATGTCTCTTGTAAAATATCTGATGAAGTATTGAAACAAAACGTGGTTAAATAATATAACATATCATATAAGCCAAGCACCTATATTTAGTGATATTTGGTTATAAGATTTATTATTTGGTTATAGAGTTCCTATTTCCAAAATCTTGCAAGGTAGCGCGACATAACATTGGAACTCACTTCAGAATTGCAACATGAATCGGATAACATAGGAACGAAGAACGACGTCAGGTATGGACACTGAACAATTCAAAAATAAGTGGAGATCCGACGTGTATGAAATTGACGAAGAAACTATGAACAAAGCCTTTATTTATTCACATCATCGCATCAGTGCAGTCAAGCAAAGTTGATAACTCAAACAGGAAATTGGACAGATGGTATATTTTTGACCTTAGAAATTGATGGACCATTAAATTTGTTAAAAGATTTCTACATGCAAACAGTAGAGTCAATGCAAGATAATATGAAATGATGAGCTGATATATTTGTAGATATATTATTACTCAAAGTCATATTATTTATTATTTAGGTTTAACCCTATCTTACCCAGGGGGGGGCTAAAGCAGCCCCCCTTGTACAGTTTCTAAAATATCTCATAAACCATATTAGCTAGGAGTCTGAATTTTTATGACTTTTAGTTTGAATGTATGACACATCATCAGTACAAATTTGATTGCACTTGAAGGTCAAATTTGAAGGTCATTGTGAAAAGTACTTTTTCAAAAAATGAATTTTCCAGTTTTTCTAACTTCTACATCTCTATCAGAATATATTATCTCATGAAATGTGCCAGCTAAAAGACTGAACTTTTTGACAATTAGTTTAGTCGCATGAGACAGCATTGGTTGAAGTTTGTATCAAATTGACCCACTTGCCGTATAACACGACAATGTCAGCGTTGTGGTGAATGTTCGTGTACCAAACACGTGATTCAACTTTGTTCTCAGTGTTCGCGATGACTTAATTCTGACGTTTAGTACATAACGTAGCTATCAGGAAAGTTCAGCTTACCTACAGTTCGTTAATTACCCTGTTCTTGAAATGATTTCTGGTTTTTCTTCTATCAGTCATTATTAGAATTCGAGAGATATTATTAATTATCAAGAAGATGATTAAAATTTTGAGCTAGATAATTCTTCAATGTAGGTGAAAAAATGATTTATATTGATATTGAACCTTTCATAAAATCAGCAAAATCCAAATTTTGAATTGCTATTTTTAGAATGAAAACTAACAACTCAACCAAAATAAAATCCAACATTGAATTTTTCACGTCAAAATCAGTTGTGTTTATAGGTAACTTTCAGAATGATTTGATCATTGGAACATTGATTTGTTGATATTGATTCCTATTATTTAAATTCAAATTTTGAATTGCTAGTTTTAGAACGAAGACTGTAAATTCAACAAAAATGAATGCCACCATTGAGTTTCTCATGTCCTTATTGTGTGGATAGGTAACTTTCAGAATGATTTGATCATTGGAACAATGATTTCTTAAGGGTGGATGTTTTAGCCCCCCCGGGTTTTCGATGCTCAAGATAGCCCGGGTAAGATAGGGTTAAAGACATAATATGTTTGAATTGAATAGAAAATTTCAAATTTCCCGCCAAAGTTCGAAAATTCAAATTTGGCGCCAAATTTCAGATAATCAAACTTGAAGACGAGGGCTAGCGTTGGGGTTGGGGTCAAGGTTAGGGTTAGGGTTGCGGTAAGAAAAGAAAGACCAGTAGCTCATGGGATGCGCGTAGCGCACGAGAAAATTTATTTACCCTATATTCAGAAAAGTTTCGGGCGGCCGAGAAATTTTGAGGCTCTCCCAGCCGTGTATGAAGTTTATGAAAATCAAAGGTCTAGGTCATGTGTGGAGGTTCATGTGTTATGGTCATTTTTAGTTGTAAATTCTGAACTTTGAAAATTGCCATAATCTTGAAAACTTAGTCATTTCTCTTAAGATGCTTAGAATTTTCACAGCTGCATACACTTGCATACAACAAAGATTTTTTGATCAAATGGGTAATACACTATATCATGCTCCCCATGCGGTTCCCGGGACTGAACAGAACAGGACCGACGTTCCCCTGCGTGTCGTAAGAGGCGACTAAAAGGGGCCTTCTGCCACTGCAGCTCTGGTGTTGGCAATTTGATGTCTAATTCTTATTGCCTTTTCTCAGTGGCTATACTAAGTTGATGTTGCGGGGGATGACACCCGAATCTTGGCTGTTGGGACAAGCTATTTCAGCTTCCTCCCCAGTGGCATGACTTGTCCAAAGTCCCCTCACCGATGGCCGCCGCACCACCTCGGAGGTAAGGTGTGGGGTGGGACCACTGGGGTTGCTTCCTCCCCCGGTCAATGCTGTTCACCCTGTGTGAATAGCTTTGGCTTGGGTATGCTAGCACCCCAGTGATATCAGAATGGCCATCTCCTCCCCGGGGCACTCCTCGCCAGCAGTAGGCATTAATTTGCTTACTGGGTGTGTCGCTTCGTATTGTCGCGATACGAAGCCTCCTATCGCTGGACGGAGCCGGTAAACAACAACAACAACAACTTACAACAACAACTAGATCATGCGAAAGCTGTTCTTAAGGTGCGTTCACATTAGCACGATAACGATAACTATAAAATCGTGACGATATTTCTTCCTCTCAGCTCAACGATTTATCGTTGAGCTCCGCTGTTCACATTGTAACGATTTATCGTGACGATTTTATCGTTCTAACTACATGATTTTATCAGTTGTGCTTGCTACAAAGGGATCATTCTCCAGTCATTTCCGATGGATGAAGAACGCCTCCTTATTTTGTTCATACTTCGAAGAAGACGGAAAATCAGACGCAGCTATTGGACTCATCCAATATGTGCGAAGCAAGAAGAACTTGGGACGTTCAACACCCTCGTCCAAGAACTGCATTCGCATGAAGACAAGTTCTTCAATTAAAATAGTTCCTCAATTTTTGTATTCCATCACCTATTCGTCAGTTTGCAGATTAAAAGTATTGCAGCAATTGAAATGAAATTTCGCAGACATTTCGTATTTTGTGAGTAGCATCTCATCATACAAGGCATAACAGCGATTCCAAAAAAATGCGTCGCTATTTGATGAATACTTTATGCAGGTCATTGTTAATGATACACATCAGTGAACAATCTAAATTGAATGTCTTAGAATATTAGTACACTTAAATACAGTTGACCTAAGGCCGAGTGGGCAGTGGTTTCTACTTCTCCTTAAATACATTTACGGGGTACTCAACCTTGCCTATATATATATATATATATACATACATATATATTATATGTATGATGCAATTTTTGACTAATTGATTCTTAAAGAAAAGAAGCAATACCAATACCGAATGTACTACATATTGAAAAAAATGCTTACCATCCATTCCAATACGCGCGCCAATTACCTTCCACACGTCCATCTTCTTTTTGACATCTTTATATAGTGGATTTTCTTTGTTAAATAATACATCGTTCTTCTCCACCTCAAAAATTAGGATCTCATTTATGTCGGACATTATTTTTTGATACAATCAACTCAGCAATGAAATGTAATGTCAGTGAATCATCGGAATGTATTATCAGGTTCATGAGGCAGCATATGGGAGCAAGATCGATAATTGTTTTCGTTCATTCCCTTATTTCATGAATCACACGTGTTTGTTTGATATTTTAGCTCTGATCTTATTATATTCATTCCACGAGAAGTGACTGCAGCGTGCGATAAGCATACTCTCGATTCATTGTCCTTCCATCCACGTAAATTTCATGTTGTGATAGCGTCGGGTGAGAAAGCTGATAACACTATCTAAACCCAGATTTCCCTTTTCCAACTTGCTTTTGACGTTGTCGGTCGGCGAAATGGAAAGATCAATAGAAAGTATTTTGATAAATACTTTTCTCCACTGTGCCGCTATTTCGGCCCGAAATGACAAGACAATGGTACGCATTTTGATCACCGGCTCACGCTGATTATGATTCTGACATTAAAATTGACGTTTGCAATAATTTTATGGTCGACGATTTTTTTTATCGTTCAAGAAAATCGCTCTGGAAGTGATCCCGACGATACGATTTTATCGTTGAACGATTTATCGTTGAGAAAATCGGGCTAATGTGAACAGCAGCTATGTTACACATGCTGGGCGATTTTATTTCAATTTATCGTTATCGTTATAGTTATCGTTATCGTGCTAGTGTGAACGCGCCTTTATTCTCATTCTAATGGTAGATTGTATGCCATGTATGACATAATTCCAGCTACAATCATGCTACATAATCAGCTACAATAGTGTCAGCTACACTTCTTTAAAGAATATGCTAAAGTTAGTGTAAAACCTAGTACGTACATTACATAGTCATACATTTTTCTGCTTGCATGCAGGATTTTTTTAATCGAATCGGTACACACCTTTTATCATGCGAAAGCTGTTTTCATTCTCATTCTAATGGTAGATTGTATGGCAAATGCATGATATCATCCTGGAGTGTTACAACCATTTTAATAGTACCGGCATAACTGCTATCTCTAAAACTTATATCTTCCTATTCATTTCAAGTTGATGCTTTCATATTTGATTCTGTTTGAAAAACTTAATCTGAATTTTAGATATTGAGCATGAGCAATTATAGAAAGCTATTATAGATGTAATCAATGAATAGTTCCCCATTTCCCATTCAGACCTTAATAGAAGACCGATTTGTGAAATAATAAAACAAATTTATTCATATATGTGAGCAAATATTAAAGATGGAAGAGAATAACACAAAATGTCATCGATATTGAGATATGGAACCAGTTTCCTTAAGTCAACTTGCGCACAGATCCTCGTCTTCTTGGGGGCACAGGGACAGCGACGTGTTGTGTCCAGATCAATCACTAAGAACTCAAGAGCGGTTGTATAGTTCCGCTCGCTCGGCTCCATTCGTATGAAGATCTGATTCTAGTGGTACTTCTTGGGCGCGTTCTTAACTTCAACTGTGACCCTTCCATATACTGAAGCTGGTGGCGTTCTCATCGATTCACCATTCATTTCTCGCAACGCATCGTCTCGCCTGATAGCTCCGCCGATCATCGGAGTAAATGCTGTAGATGCAGGGTTTGTTACTGTACACCACCGAGCTGGTTTGGTGTTGTAGATCGCTCCATTGGAGATCGGGGGATGTGTATTGGTGCGGATCCATAGTAAAAATTCTTCGAAATCAGAGATTCCTTGCAGGTACATTGATCCTATCCGCCAGTACGCAAGTAATAAAATTATCTTATGAGAATGATACTTGTGTTCGTGAACTTGAGATTAGAAAACCTTTGATAAAAATTGGGTTGCACAAGCTAAGAACGTACATACTTTTTAAACAAAAGCAGATGTTCAAAACAACAAATCAGGGAGGCGTATCTGATTGCTCCCTAAGAGGCTATTAAAAAGCGATGTCATTGGCTTCAAGCTGTTAAGTTCTTTAATCGTCAACGTTACGTAACATAGCAAGAAGGCATGTACAAACACGAAACCTCTATCCTCTTTCAAAATTCGAGGTCAGTGCATCATGGGTGAGTTAAGTTAATTTAGATGTGGACCGTACATCTGAATTGCGGCTGCAAGTTGGCCTTGTGGAATAAACTTGACTGTAACAGCCCTTCAAAGGGCGGGATTGACTATCGGCCATTGTCCAGTGCATGAGTGACAAGCACGACTTCACGGACAAAAAACATTCCATTGAATGGAGTGATGTTTTTCTGGAGGGTCCTTGGAATCCGCCTTGAGGGGATCGTGATATGTACCCGGTCTTTTAACTTTTCACGCCCAAATTCATACTTACAAATCGTAATATCTCATATTTTCACTGCAAACAGTAATTCTGGAATTGGGTTTTTTTGTTTGTTGGGAAGTAACAGAATTATAAATGCACATTAAAGGGTTTCATACTTAGATCGTGCTTTTACACCGAAATGAATTGTAACAATAGTCGCAATAGTCGCAATTGAGCAAACTCATTTGAAATCAAACCAACATACGTCCATTTCGTTAGAATCAAATAAAAAAGAGTTCTAGCCTTTTACAAGCTATAAGCTTCTTGTTTTCAACCCCACTCGTATTCAAAATCAATTCATTAGAAGCTCGCTAATATACGTTCCGAATCCACAATTTACTCAAGCGAGTGTACCAAAACACATGTACCTATCCATTGAGACAGAATTCATAAGTGGTTCTATCAATATCACTGAATGGTATGCATGTACCCATCCCATGTAAGTATCCCTCTCGTTAGGTAGGGCGAAGTTTGAACTACTTTTAGATCTAGTTGTCATCATACTAAAAAACTTCAATTACTTTAAAATCAACACACTGTACACAACAGGTTTGGATTGTTTCATTATCTATTCGTTTGTGTCTCTGGAATGAGATATTATGATCATTTATTTGTGGTGTTAATTTGTGGGACGACAAAAAACACCATCAGAATTATCCATTCGAAAATTGGTTCAACTATTGCCGTTTCTCCAGGACTAATTCTCAATTTACGTTGAGTTTTCAGTTTGAGTCTATGTTAGAGAGCGCATCTACGATGGATTTTAAGCCAGATTATTATCAGTATCTGCTCCTCATTCATAAGCTGGTTACTAGGGGTTCCTTCAGCTGGACTGATCTTAACTTCAAACCAATGCAGATGTCTGTTCTAGTGAAGTGGTGGCTTGGGAGGATGTTTTTCACCTGGACACGACTTTGCCCAAGTGTCATATATTGGTACACATGGACAGCGTTGGATATCACGCTTTGAACTTGTTGGCGGGTCCAGACATCAAATATGAGGATAACAAGTGTGAGTACGACCTTGCTGGATTTTTTGTCGTCTTGATTCCTTCGCCCACAAGTTGATTAAAGAGGAGCTAGTAAAGAGGATGATTCTCGCGTCCCAGGGACATGCTTACTCATGTGTGGATCTGGGTCGCCCAGCTGCACTTGATCTTTCGGTTGTGCATCCGCAAGAGCAACAATTCATACATAGTGCCGAGTACAAACCGTGGGATTATGTCGTTGCTGCAGGTGAACGCGAAGAGGGAGCACAATGGTGGATAAATGGTTGAATCGCTTCAATGTTGTGGGTGTTTGTCCCATTTGTAATTTCTGCCTTTGGAGAATTTGGTGACACTGCAACTGAGTTCTTGAAAAGACTGGCTGTCCGCATATCGGTACAGCAGCAAATGCCTCTCAGAATTGCAACCAGAGAGGTCTACGGGCGTCTAGGTACTAGCCTAATGCGCTGTAATGCCCAGGCAATTATATCACGCCGGCTCAGTTAACTCCTTTCCCTCATCGACTTTGTGACTTCTTGACCTTTGTTGATGTAGGAAAGCATTTCTACATCAATGTTTGTAAAGCCCGCATACCTAGGATTAGGGAACGACTTCCTACTTTCATCAACGCGTAAAGCCAGCAAACAAATCATGTCTCCCGCCAGAAAGTGCTTGGCCAAGAAGCTTGCGGAATTATTCATTGATCATAATTAGAAGCTCATGCGACAAAAAGCATACATTTATACCTTTTCCACTTAAATAAATCATTATTTGATTCAAAGACATAAATTTCTAAAGTCCCACAGTCAGATTGAACATTATTGCGTTTTGTTAGAAGTTTTACTACAAAACGTCGAAAAGTTGAAAAGATGAAGAATTCGGAAATGCACTGAGACTGAGAGTCACAAAAGCGCAATTTGGCCGGTTTGAAGGACCACAAGGAAAATGCGACACAGGACACTGCCCCCATGTCCTGTCAGATAACGATGTCTTCTGAGAAAAGTGTCTCCAAATGATTCCACATTTTTCAGTAAAGAATTTCCCTTTTTACGATAAAATTGAGGATTGATGAGTACAGGCATTCTGAGATCATTAATGGTGTTAGTAGCCGTGTTCAAAAGGAAAAAATTATGAAAGTCAAATTTGCGAAATCAGAGAATCAAGCTTCACGACTTCTGTATATTTTAATGCATGATGTATGACAGCAAAGAGAATTATTGATTCATTCGGTAATTGCTTGAATCTCAGATAATCATGTTATAAGAATTCTGCTCATGCATCCAATGAACAGTGGCCGTTTTGAGCGCATTTATCATTGTAATTTTCTTGTATCTGCACACTCATTGAAAGTTGTAGTTAACTTTTCTGTCTGCAAATTTGCTGCATTTTTATTTACAGATCGCAGGAAGAAATCACCAGCGGCGACATCTGAAGCTTCAGAAGTTCTACAAGATCAATCCGCTCTGGATTGTGCACGTGCGTGCGACTCACGAGGCGCAGGCTGCAAATCGTTTACTTATATTCAAACCAATAAAAACTGCTTACTATACACCAGTCCAGGAGCAGGCGAATTCGAGTCGTTTGACACTATATGAGGATATGGTTTGAGAATCATCATTTCTGCTTGCTTTTACCATGCAGCTTCAATTACATGTAGTATGACGGTGGACCACTTATGTGTCGTCCAGAAATCAATGTAAGCTATTTTTCACAACAAAAGCATGAGATCCAAGGATGAGAGTAATGCTATCAATGGACTGATGCTTCTTGTAATATAATTCCTCACATCGTCAGCATAGATTTAAGCCAACACAGATGCAAATGAAAATAAGTCAACAAAGCTGAGCCAACTAACAATAGCACAAAAGAATCCTGATCTCCACCACATTTGCCTCGCCGTCCTTTAAAAGCCCGAATATGTCGATGTTTGATGGAGAGAAATGGGGGTATACGATGACTGTAGTACCAACGTCCTACCGAACTTCGCCACGCATTCTTTTGATCTCAAACCTGTGTCGGCTCGAAATTAAATTGTGATGTTCAAAGTGGAAAGTTCTCTTCCTCTGCAACATCTCGCTGATAGCAACGCCGTCCTTCAACTTAGACAGCGGTTCGATGTAGCAGTCACATTCTCTTTTGAGGAACGTCCAGACATTTGAGTGATTCATACTGACTCATTTGCTGACACGGAATCGATTGCATTCGCTGCGTGTCTCGGGTGAATGACAAAGCGATGTTGGTTCATTCGATCTCTTCATCTTTTCGACGCATGTGCAGTCAAATTCGGAAAACAGAGATGTACATTTTTTGGATGATTGTGACAGCAAATTCCATTCGTATCAAAGGAAAGATTTGCAACTTCGTCAGATAGAGTGCAAATGAAAATCAGAACCAAAGTGAATCGTTGGGCAAAATTCATAGTTGACTCATTTTTGCTGTATATTTGCATACAGGACGCATTGCTTGTTTCAGTTGCATTGCTCTCATCACTGGATCTTTTTCTAATTGCAAAATTTTGTTGCATTATTTTTGGAGCCACCCTGTACGTGCCCATGTGGTTGACTGCACTTCATTGATGGAGGACATCATTTACTTATCTCTGAAATCCAAGCTGCCATTCATTCATCACTGATTCAATCATTTTAATTGGTAGAAAGAGGTAATTAATTGTAAATGCAATCTTTTATGTTCAGTTGACTGAAATCGTCGACAGTTTACTAAAGGCTTTATTGACCACTATCAGGTGCTGTACAGTCATTAGAAACTATCGACTTATTGGCCTATACTAAAAATGACTGAAGCTAATGATGGATCACTAACATCCGTTAAAATGCGACGGTCCGAGTGTAGTAACCAACAGATGTCCAGAAGAGAAAATTCTTTGCTGTGGTAATTCGCTGCAATGTCAGCTGCATTTCTGATCATAACGCATCGATCTGTCACCGACACAGAATTAGACAGGTCGTCTCTTCTTCCGTTTGACTAGAAGGGAAGCATTGGAACATGTAACGTAAATGAAATGGCACAATCTCCTGACTAAATACCATAGAAGTCGAACAATGAGCAGCCAGTTCAACATTAAACACGCCAAATTGTGCAAAGTTTCAGTGACTGTTATCAACCGGATCACACAGCAAAGAGACACAGACGATGTCAAGTTCTACAGAGAAGTTTGTGAACGTTTTTTCATGCGCCTGCTAACTTTTTTTAAAATGATCGGAGGGCCCAACATTATCGAGAAAACTTTTGCGCAATGATCTGAATTCTTCGAATCTGAAGGAGTCGTGGCGATCGGAGCATTTTGAAGGAATTCAGAGCAATCCCCAAGCGACGCACGACTATTTTTCCTATATCTGTAAGGTATTAAAAATTTCTTTTTGCCCACTTATTAAGGTCCTGCATGTGCCATCTGTTTGAATCAGTTTGCACTTCTAGCAAAGTGATGCGATTAAACATTCCAATTCTGTGGTCACCGAGGATGGACGGTCAGCAAGCGCTGCTGTGATTGTGTACAGAACATACGTTTCTGATACGATCGATTGCTTGCGAACAAATGCATGAACGTCTCACCTACACAAATGCTGAGCTAATTCTATTGAATAATGAATGCTTTGGTCTTTCAAGAAGAACAAAATGTTACATCTTTCTACTTGGAATCAAGAATAAGCAACATATATGTAAACGCGGATATAACTTACCAATACCTTCAAGTCAGTTGAATTCAGTACATGTTCTCAAATTAGCAAGGGGTAACCTTAGGCGAAACACAGTTAATAATGAATTAAATCACAAATCAAACTATTCAGTAAGTAAAACCAATGTGAAAAATAAGAATAAAACACAAATGTAAATGTTGAAAATATTCAAATGGTTGGTAATGAAAAAAAAAGTACTGTGTAAATATAAGTAGAGTGAGAATAAAAGCAATGACTTACTCGAGAACTCTTGCCTGTCTGTCACACTGTGTGTTGGGCAGTGTAGTAATTGCGGAAATTGCTTGTATGTATTGACAAAACTTAATCTGCAGGTCTGGTCGCCCAGATGCCTGCACATGTCAATTGCGTCAGAATGAAATTTAATGTTTGATTGAGGAGAAGATGAAGTAGAAGATAACGATAAGTGAAAAGAATTTGATCCCTCGAAAGGACCCATGTGGCGTTCCGTACAGGTTAAAGGAAATAACAACTACAAAAGATTACCAAATTGAAAAAATGTGCAATTGAGGTCATCAGCAGGAACTTAGGTAAGGGTTCGCGTTTCGGCCCCTACTCCTGAACGCTCAAACTCACCCAAGCGGGGCCCTGCTATATGAAAGCAGCCTCGAAATCAATTAAATCAATGAAAGCACGCACAATTATTGAGAAGCTGCTTAGCAGAAAAATATCCGTATTTCAATAAAGTTTCACCATGTTTATGCAGCTGCTTCTCAGCACTTTGCTTGAGATCTACGCTGTTATATCCTCTCTTAATGAGAGTAGTAGCTGTACGATAGTAGTTCTGTAAGAGTGCTACGAAGAATACTTTTCGTCAATCCAGAACCTCCTAGGAGAAATGTAGTACAAGATTGTTGTTTCTCCTCGATCGTATTGTCGAACGTGCGTTCCATTAACAACAAGTTTGACGAAGTTGCTATGAGGATGAGACAATTGCTTCCTGATGCTGATTTTTTTACTGAATCGTGGTTGGACACTGATGTATCAGATTCCAGCTTGAATATTTCTGGTTATTCCATTGCCAGATGCGACAGAAATCGGAATGGTGGTGGAATAATTGCCTACATTACCAATAAACTACGTTATCATGCTATTAGCCTTTCCGATATTCCTGGTTTGAGTTCATGTGGCACTGAGTTCTTGGTACTGCTATTCAGTGGCATTCCTTTGCTTACTATATGTCTATACCACCCATTCTGGAATAACAGAACTTGCGACGATAATTGTATTGAGTGTATTACCAGCATCATTGACTACGCTAATTTATCAACTCATTTCCCTTAGAATTTGAATATCATCTTATGCGGAGATTTTAATGGACTACGTAATCATTATGACAAAGTGACACGTATCACAGGATTGAAGCTCATCGTCTTCTCACCGACTCGGAACCTCAATATCTTGGACCAGATCTTTGTCAATTCTCAACCTGAAATAAAAACAACTTTATTGCCTCCTTTCGGTAATTCAGACCATGCATCAATTACATGTATATGGAAAATTCCTAATCCGATTGAAGCTGATACAAATATCATTATTCGGAAGCAATTGATTCGGAAAATCACAAAATCCAAAATGTCTTACTTCCATAGCTTTGTCGATTCTGTTGATTGGGTGGGTCTGGTACTATCTTGTCCAGAAAGTTCTGCTGATGCTTTCATAAATCACATGAAAGCCCTTTATGACTTTTGTTTTCCGCCGAGGATGATGTGCTTTCGTTCAGATGATCCTCCCTGGATGTCACCATCACTAAAGTTCCTGATTAACGACCGGGACAGAGCGTATCACAACGAACAATTTGAGAAATATCATCGTCTACGACAAGAAGTCATTGATACCATCAAACGTCTCAAGTCTTCTTACTTCAGCAGAGTTTCCCGAACAAAGTCCTCAAAGGAAACTTGGGATGCTATCAGAAATCTCGCACGCTTTAACAAGAAAGCTGGTGCTGTTAATGTGGCTACGAAATTTTCTGCTGATGAATTAAATAGCCACTTCTCATCCATTGTGGTGAAATCTTCTATTCCACCAGTTATTCCGGCAGTGCTGGCAAGTCATCCTGTTATCTTGACTACGGAGGAAGTTGAAACAGAATTATTATCTAAGTTACGAAGGAAATCATTGGGTCCCGACGAACTTCCATTCTGGCTGTTCAGGTGTTCCGCATCTGCTCTCTCTTCTGTTGTCACTATGATATTTAATGAAAGTATTTCTTCTGAAAAATATCTATGTGTTTCAAAGCATCAAATATTAAAAATTTAAAAAAATAATAAAAATTTCTCCAATTCCAAAATGTGCACGTCCGTCACAAGTGTCAGAATTTAGACCTATCTCTCTCCTCCCTATACTTTCCAAAGTACTGGAAAGACTGGTCGCAAACAAGTGGATCATCCCATTCAAGAACTTGACACTTATCAATATGCATATGTCCCTGCAAATGGAAGAGGTACAACTTCCGCATTAACTGTCATCAACCGCCACATTCTACAACATCTTGACTCGAAATCAGGAGAAGTGCGTGTGCTGAGCACAGATTTCTCAAAGGCATTTGACAAATTGGATCACCATTGTATCATAACTGCGGTCCTTCTCTATCTTCCATTTCAAGCTTGTATATGGATTCGTGATTATTTGACTTCACGCACCCAACGTGTTAAAGTTGGCAATCAAGCCTCAGTGTGGTCCGATTTAACAAGTGGGGTTCCCCAAGGCAGTGTTTTGGGACCTCTACTTTTCTGCATTGCTGTCAGTGATTTTTGTTCTATCCATGATAATTCAAAATTATTCAAATATGCTGACGATTTCACGATCCTACATTTTATTAATAATGCCGATAATGACTTCCTGCAAGAAGAATGGAATGCTTTGGAACTTTGGTCTGGCAACATGGATCTTCCTCTGAACAGTGAGAAATGCAGAATACTTGACATAGTAACCAGAAAAGGACTTACCTTGAACCCTGTTGTTACTTCTCATGGTAGAACGATTGAAGGCGTTAACACTCTGCCTCTTCTTGGTCTGACTTTTTCCAAATTATTAAGAGGGAACGAACACATTCAAAAGATTGCAAAAGCATGTTCGCGTCGACTGTTCATCATTCGTAATTTGAAAAAGTCGGGATGTCCACAAAATGTTATATTAAAGGTTTACATTTCTTGTATACGAAGTGTTATGATGCTTGGATTCCCATCATTTTGTAATCTTTCTAAATACTTGTTTGACGAACTTATCAAGGTAGATAAACTTGCATATAGAATAATTGGACTTCCTTATGATTTTGGTTGCTTGATACAGCAAACAAGACCTGTGAGAAACTTTTTTTTAAAGTATGTAATTATGAAGATCATCCACTACGAGAAATGCTCAAAACAAGACCAAAAGGTTCAAATGTTCGTGTACCAGTGAAGAGACCGTTCGCACGCACAAAGCGTTTCAGTGATTTTTTTATCAAATTTTGCCCTTGAAAGACTTGTCCAGAATTTTATCTTACTTTTATTTTTCACGTGTACGAGTATGCATGTTTTACCTCTAACTTTGTGATGTGCTCATGGACCTTTATGAGACAATGAAGAAGATTATTATTATTGTTATTATTATTTCATTTTGAACTTCAAATAATTCAGAACTGCAAAAAACATTAAGTAAGCATATCACTGAGCCACATAATCCGCGGAATTTAGTCAAGCATTATAGATATTATTGCCGTATTGGTTGAGACACTAAAATTCTCTCTGAGGATGAACCGCAGCTGCTGCAGCTTCCTTAGCTTCATCCTCTGCTGTGTCTAAAGTAGTACAGTACTATATTCTGAAAGCTAGTAAGTTATAATGAAATCATGCGTTGTGCATAATTTTGAATGTCAGGTTGATCCTGATACCCAATACTTGCCCAAACGCAGATTTCATCAAGGAATAAAGGAACACAGAACATGCACTAGGGAAATTAGCCACAAACAGTCAATTTAACATACATGTACTTTCCGCAAACTGCAGTATGGACATTAATAATCGTTTTTCGAATAATTGCAGATGGCATAGAGAATTTGAAGCTCATATCGTAGAAGCATTATCAATAAAGGATATAACTCCTTGATTAAAGCAAGTCCTGGATCTTAATGATAAATCTCAGCTCTATAAGCATTTTAATAATTGTTAGTGCTTCAATTCATTCCATTTGTCGCTGTCAAATTGCTGCTATCAGCCTATGAACTTTTTGGTGCTTTTTGCACCAATGAGAATGCAATATGCCTCTCACATGCAGTGTGAATCAGTAGATGACATGAAAGGCTATCAATTTATTTGCTGGTTTTTGGGAGTGCATTCATCCGTCTGGTGCATGAGCTTCTCAGTTTCCTTTGCGATGTACGAGTAGACATAATCAACAAGCGCCTAAGTTGTGCACTGGCTGGAAAACAACATTTCATCATTGGATCTCAAATAAATCGTTTCGTGGAAACGAAAGAGTGTTCAAGTCACAACAGCCGAAACAACTAAATGATCATTGTTTTTCCTCTAACTTGCTTTTCAGTTCACAATTTCTGTGATTTTCAGAATTTTTTCCAATGGAATTCTGAAAGAAAGAGTGAAGCTAAAAATTAGCCATTATTGCTGTGTATTTCGCAATGAGTGACAGTTACATCCGACAGCACTTTGTATGCGTTAAATACAAATCATTATTCATCAATATATCAACACTGTTTTCTAATTTATGCCTATAGATTTTCGCCTATAGACGTGAATCATTACTCAGGCCTAAATTACGTACTAAAAATAACTGCATAATGAGACGGAAGAACGCCGAAACCAAAAGACCGTCTTTAATCCGTCTGTGAAGTCTTATAGCTGCTGAAGACTGCTACCTGAAACCTGTGCGCTGCAAAGACAAGTGAGTCTGAGATCGAAACCAGGAGTCAAATGTGGACGAGCCCATGTTTATCTTCAAAGAAAAAATTATTACGTTTGATAGCAATTCACTGATAAGTGAAAATGTCTCATTTCTGAGTTAAATGCTTCTCTGTTGTCTTTATTGAAAGACAGGCCGTTATTTCAACAATTTTCTTCATTCTTATTATTCAAGTCATGTTTCACCATGAAGTGTTATTCTAAATCAAATGTGTAAATTCAATGTTCGTGAATTCTATCTTCAAATTTGGAACTCTCTGTTTTGCAACAGGCTGTAGTGGGCCACATGCAGAAAGTTATTCGGTACATGTATTATGTTGATAAGGAAGTGTGCACCACATGCGCGAGTGCATTTCTCAAAGAAGCGATATTTAATCAAACACAATAAAAACTGCATTTGTATAGTATGGTTGCACATTCATATGAAAACGCATCACTAGTTGACCGGTGTCAGTTATACAGTCATTTGTCTGACCATTTGCTAGCCATGTGTCACCAAAGTGTCAGCAAAGTGATAGCAAAGTGTCAGTTAAGTGACAGTTGAATTATCTGGTGTGATATTCCGTATTTTGACTACTTTTGCAAATATTTTTAGCAGCATGATGGTCGTGATGGATCACGAAAGGAATTATACATACTAATTAATGGAATTTCTCTTATTTCTAGTTCTTGCAGTCTCTCATTTTCATCCATTCGATTGACTTCAATACCGAGTAATGGCGAGTTTATGTGACCAGTTTTCTGACGAGATATGTATATGCTATTATCGATGCATCCAAGCATAGCGCCCTTCCAAATTCTCTGAAGACAGCCCTAGAGCCAAGAAAATGATGGATTCGAACCATCTGACGCACTCAGACGCACCAAATCTATGATAAGCTACAGGCTTTTTTATCACTTAGTTACATGTATTTAAGACAAGCGCGGAATGTCCAAATATGTTAGTGATGAAGATTTTGATCAAATTTTAAAATTGAAGGGCTTGGGCGTAAAAGGGGATAAGCCACATTTTTTCGAAAATGGAGATATTTCATGTGATGATTAAGTGCATCATAAAGCTTCGTTTCACTGATTTATACGACGATCTGAACTTTCCTTGCATGGTTTCCAGAAAGTGCATAAGGGGATAAGCCACATCACTTTGGCATGAATAAGGGGATAAGCCACAACTACCCTTGAAAGTCTGCGGCCTTTATTACTATAGGTGAGCAGAAGACGATGAACTAAAACGTTGTCTCGTGTTTCACCCTACGCTTGAGCGAGTGACGCATCCTCTGATCCTCCATTGGCGAAGAAAGGAACATTGACCTTGTTTCAGAGGACTTCTATTGCAGAACCTTCTGCAGTGACTTCAATATTCTATTTAAGCTACCCAAATCGGACACATGTTGCAAGTGTGATCGTCTCAGGATCCAAATAGACAATGAACAGGATGATTATGAAAGGGGCTGATGAAGTCGCTAGCATCTTCCTTCAGCATCTGCAGACAAACGAGTTGAAGGAGGATCTTGTCGTGTTCAGCGATAATTGCAAGGCGGAGAACAAAAATTGGACCATCATGTCGTTGTGGTACAATCTGGTGAAAGAAAAGAAGTTCCGAAGCATTACACACGTCTTCCTTGTGACAGGTCACACGCATTTGCCATGTGATCGGGACTTCGGTCATATTGAAAAAGCAAGCCGAAGAAAAGAACACGTGTACTGCCCTCAGAAGTGGGCAGTACTTATCGCATCCCTCAACAAGTTCAAAATGAAGATGCTGACTGTGAATGACTTCAAGAAGATGTCCAAGCTTCCAATAAAGCGGCCAACGCGGACTATCGATGGACAGAAGCTGGAATCCTCCAAGGCTCAAGTTTTCCGCTTCGATGATGAACATCCCGGGAAGATGCTGCTGAAAGTGTCACTCAGTGGTTTATTCAACGAAGCCTTGATTGAGCCTGCAACAAGAGGCATTAGAACACGATTATCCACAGTTTCTTGCAAAAACAATGAGTGTGTTACAGTCAAGCAGCCAATTTGCGTGATGTGCTCAGTCTTCTGCCATACATTCCTACTGTGTCGCATCATTTCTATCAGCAACTGAAAGGTGATACAACGGTGGACACTGATGTTTACGTGGAAGACATGGATGAGGATGAACATTGACATTACCGCATATGTAAATGTAGCCAGTACATGTAGGCCTACATGTTCAAAGTAAGACATTTTAATAGTCAGATTTGAAAATGACAGTCTGTTTTTTACAAATTACGAGTCATGTATGCGTTTTGTATTAAACCGTTTCAATCAACTTATTATTTTCCCGTTTTTTGTCTTGTGTTGCTCTAACATTGCACATGTAGTAGTTTTGTGCGTAGGCCTATACTAACGACATTTTAACATTAGGCCTAGAGTAGAGATGACTTGCTCGATGCTTGCAGTTTAAGAATGAAATGAACTTCATAGTTTACTAATTGTGGAATCATTTTGAATTTTGTGTTCAATATTTTAATGCCATTTTTTTGAAAGGGGATGTGCTTAGACGGGATTATTTCGATAGTACCGGTATACGGCCTAAATGCAATATAATCCAAATTAAACGAATTGATTTAATCAGAGTTGCAAAAATATGTAAAATACAAAATTCTATTAGATGCGCGTAAATACAATTTACAGTATATACTTGCTGAAATGGCTAAAAAGGAAGATACTAAATTTCAACATTTTATTGTTCCAAATCTTTGCACGTAAATGGGGATAAGCCACAAAAATACAGTTGCAAGTGTACATTTGGATTCCTGTACAAGTCAATCTGCTGAATCAATTGCTTCGATACTTTGTCATTATGTAATTGATACGTATGGCACTATATTCTCACACTACCAGGAGATAAGCCTGCATACTTTTGCACATTGTTATGTCAAAAACTTTAAACTGCTCTCCTGTAAAATTAGGTAAGTGTGGCTTATCCCCTTTTACGCCCAAGCCCTTCAATTCCAAAAATTACACGTTTTAGCACAATTCATCGTTTTTACACAATTTATAACTAATACATGAATATAATACACATCTGAATATATGCATTATTGCAATACATATACATTTCACAATTATATATATACAATATTTACACTTTGAGTACAAGTCTATTCGAGAAGACATCTGCATTCATAATTTTGGAATCATATGGTCATCCAAAAGAATCGCATACCGATACATGGAAAATTTGATGGAATGTTGCAGTAAAATCGAGTCCAGTGGAATAATTTCAGAATGTATAGGCTAATGATAAACAATTAACATAATATTCACACTATTTTTTTCAAAAATTGAGATTTTAGCCAAGCCTGAATAAAAATAGACTTGCGCATTGCCAACTTAGCACATTCTCTCTCTCTCATCTATATCAGCATTCAGTTGTGGTAAGCAATTCTTCCGGAGACTTTTTCCTGGTGAAAGGTGTCCCTGGTGCTGGGACCCCACTCATTCCCTCTCTCTCAACGCCAAAGACAATGGAGAATAGACACTATCTTTGCTCAACTCGGCTTGAGATGATGGCTAGATGATCGAATTTCATGTTCATCCTATCCATTTCAATGAACACTTCTTTCAACCAGGTTGCAATATATGGTGCTGTTCCTACCTCTATACTATGACTAAATTCAATCTGGAGATCTCGATTACCGAGATGTCGACATCTTGACCAATTTTTAGGCGTTCGAGATCTCGAAATTACAGTGCCGAGATCTCGACTTTTTGCGATTAGATTATTGATACGAACATGAAAATTAATGTTGCATGGCATTGTTTGCTGTAACGTTTGGTCAACTGTTGACGCCAAATGTACTAATATTACCATAATCACTTATTGAATGCCACTTAAAAGGTATAGTTCAAAGTAAAAGGATTACCAATGCAACTTATTATATTATTCTAAGTCTGCATCAGAATTTTTTCTGACTTCTTCAAAGAGCTATCATCAGGGAACTTAGTATTAAAGTTTTTGACACTAATTTACATTTCATGAAGATAACTTCGTGAAGAAGTCAGAAATTAATTCGATTTTTGGTTATAAAACTAAAACAAGCTAACTTGGCATTCCATTACTTGTGGATTACTTTTAATAAGCCATGGTACATTTTTACAATCATTTGAAAGTTAATGAATGATATGTTCTTGAAGATGCACAATGTTGGATGACAATGCCTTTGAATTGTCTTTTAAATGACTGGTAACTGTGGTTACCAGACACCATGAATATTAAGTGTGTAGCAACTATTCCAAGTGGATGAAAATGGCAACTTTGACGCTGCGTTTGAATAATTATAATTTCTTTCCATAAGAAGGCTTGTTGGTCTTACATGTTATTCTAACAGCCACTGTAATCATTTTCAGATATAAAATTATTTTTACATCTGATTTGTTTGAGAGTTTGTATTTTAAAAGACGTAAAAATGACCGTCGATGAAGAGTGAAAAGCCACGCATTTGCCATATCATATCTCTCAAGAACTTTTCTTATTTTGTTTACTGATTTTGCCGATCGATTCCTTTATTAAATGAGAGTATGCATTTAATTAAAGCAATTGACTATTAAATAACATATGTATAAGCAAGTGAGTGCCAAAATGCACACCGTAGGGAGGGCGGGGAGCATTGAATATGATTTTAAAATTCTTCCCGACAGTTTGAATATACTAAATCAGATGAGCCAAAATCAAAGTCGGATGGAAAGTTGAGGGCATGCTAATCTGAGTTGTTGGAGGTTTCTGTAAAATTTGATCTTTCTACCAAAGTGGTTCATGTGTGGGTCACATCCTGGTGAAAAATTCCGCGTGGATTCGACTTCGGAATTGCTATATCGATTCTACGTATTACTTTGACCCGCCTCTCCACGTGGATTCGACGTGGATTTATACCCATGAAATCGACATCGAATCCACCTGGTATCCACGTGGAAACTGTATCTATATCATCCACGTGGAAACATAACGAATTAGCGTAAAAACAAATTTTTGTCGACTTGCTTCAAGAATTCATGGCTTCCACAAAGAGAATGTTCGAAGCAAATCGGCAAAACTCTGTTTCTACTAAAACTAAAAATTGCATTGGCCAAAAGTTATTTAACCCATTAACGACAATGGCATAAATAAAGTACACCGAAAGAGTAACATATTTTTGATCGAAACCTATGCAGTTCGGCGACAATGACGTTCAAAACGATAAATTCATTTAAAATACCACTGAACCACGTGTAATTCCTCAACATTTTATTTTAGTGTTTCTTTTCCCGCGGCTTTTGAAACAATTTTCTACCAAAAAACATGGCGAATGAGTAAGTGTAAAATTATCTACTTTGAATATATTGCATCATCATAACTGTCGGCAAAGTAATGAATAATGATACTATTTGAATGAATATAATGGATATTTGTTTCGTAATTAGTGTGTAGTATGAATAATTGATTATAGAAAAGTGTACTTTATTTAGTACGCTGTCATTAGGGTTGGCACATGGGACAAATCAAAGTCAGCAGATGAGAATTGCAGAATGCCCTTTTCTAATGACATCAGTTTAAGTTATGTGTAAAAGTACTTCAGAAAAGAGCAGTATCTTAATAATACAATTTTATGGTATTACTATACAGGTTTATTGTCTATAATTGAACCTTCATTAGCAATTTTTGCATAAAATCATGGATGCGCTACGATGGTAATCAATCACCGATCATTGACTTTAGCATTACAAGAAGGATGATGTATTTGTACGTTGAAAAAAAAACACAAACAATGATATTGCAACAAAACGAAGTAAAAATAGTTAGTGGCGCTGGGGATCGAACCCGCGTCGCATAGCCGTGATAGTCGTAGTTTTACCCACTAGACTGTGACACGTTACTTACGACATGTGAATCTGCCGCTTAGTGTTCTAATCGCCTGAATTCCCCAGCTGCTTATTTACTCTTATCCTTCAGGGCCGACAAGTACGTGAGATTCTGCCAGACGGCGACCTTGGCAGAGGTGTTAGACACCGCTGAAAGTGGGATAAGACGGAGCTCCCGAATTCGCGCAATTTATGCAACGCCGCCTAATCTCAATTATGATTCAGATGAAGATAGTGCTCCAGAAGACGAGTCCGATAAAATAAGTTTGAATAACCTGGGATCGGGTCTGCTGTCTGCTCCGGCTGCAATTGAAATTATTGAAGATGAGGATAGTGATGATGAAGTAGATGAACCTGCAGCTAAACGTCCTAAAATTGAAAATTGGGAAGAATCATCGGTTTCTAGCAATCATTCCGTAGTCGCGAACGGAAGTAGACAATTTTGAGATCACCAATCTTGCAAAATCCATATAAGTATGATCGCAAAGATCATTGGCCGGTGACGATCGAGACACAGAGAAGATGTCAAGGGTGTTCTAATGGCAGATCAAAGCTAATCTGCGAAAAGTGCAACGTGGGGCTTCACCACACTTGGTGTTTCAAAAAATACCACTTACTGTAACAGTGACAACTCTACCGACAATGGCATACATATATGCCACCTCTGTAGAAAAAAGATGGCGGAGCGAAATTTCTCGGAAACGATGAATTTGTAATGAGAATAGATATTTGTGAAAAATTTCACTGGTTTTTTTAAATTTTGATTGCTAAAACAAATCCGGGCGTTAATGGGTTAAGGGGACACGTGAAACAAATTCACAATGAAGCCATTACACCTGCATATAGCCGTAAGGTGGTGATGTGGACACAGTTTGATATTTTTTCTTTGAGAGCTATGCGCAATGATCCAGTTATTAGAAATGAAATTAAATTTTGCTTGAAAATTGCCCAAAAATAATTATTGACATGTACTCTTATTAGATGACACGAATTTTGACATATTTCTATAAGCTTAGTTTTCCGTGAAGTAAAATATTTTGCAAATGACTTTCATTACAGTCAAACCAAAATTTTGAAAAACAATGGTTTCTGTGCATAATGATTCATGTTTTCCAGTTATAAGTTACTTCGTAGTCATCTTGTTCATATTTCATAGTTAATTGTAAGCAACATTCGAGCTTCATGGATTTTGAAGTGTTCGAAATTATTTTTTTGAAATTGGTTTGATACGGACATGTATGATACATGTTTCTCATTTTCATCAAGCAGCTATCTATTGCAATTTGCCAATGCAAATTTGGACCAGATTTGATGACAGTGAACGTGGAAAGATTTGAAATGAAGGCCCTTAATAAACTGAATAAGGGAGCAATTGAATAAATATTGATTCATATGCACAATTTTGGATATTAAATTAGGCTTTCAATTGGCCTTCACGGAATTTACTTTCCCAAATAATTTCAAGAATAGAGTCAAGTGATGAAAAAATATTCACATACATATGACCGCACGCTGTTTTCTGCCATCAAGTTATATTTTTGTGCATATTATGTGAGCGTATATGCTCCTGTTTTCCAATGTTCTTGGAAATAAACATTTTATGACTTTTGACTATATTGATATAATAATAATGTACGATAAATTTGACTTTTATGTCCCCACTATTTTAAAATAGATTCAGTATTTTGCGACAGAAATGATTAAGATCCATGAGCCATGACAGCGCCTAGAACTACAACAGTTTTGATCAACAGCTTTATCATCAAATCAAACTCATTTCTTATTTAAACCGAGTGAAAAATGAAGGTACTCAAAACTAACTGAAGTTTAGTCAGTGACAGGTGTCATAAAATCACAATTTTCCAAACATTGAAAATATTTTGAACACTTAAATATGTTGAGCAATTATTCCAAGTCAATAGATTTATCAGCGTGACGTTTGATTTGAATATCTATTTCTTCCCATGGGAAAGATTATTAAGGCCCGTTCAAACAGAGCACGTTTTTGCGGCTATTTTCTGCCGAGCTAAATTACTTCTCGAATTCTATCATTAAACTCAGTACAAAATCGGAGATGTCGTTCAAACACGATGCGGTTTGCCGCAGTTAAAATGGATCTGAACCCATTTCAACTGCGATGTTTTCATTTTAGAAAATAAAATTTTGCTTCTGATTGTAAAATGATTAATGGCATCGCATTCTCCATACAATTTCGATCAATACGAAGTCCATTTCGCAAATTTTGGTCAAGTATTGAGATAACTAGATCAAAGAAATCATTTGATAACAAACCTCATGCTTTAAGTGTGCGGGGCGGCAGTTAACAGACGCTTATTACCAAAGTCATTATTTTAGATTGTTCTCGATCTACCCAGCCGATTCTACACTGCAAATAAATCGCAGTAATATAATGAATCTGATGAGAGTTAAGGACTTCTTAAGTTCATGCATTTTAATTTTTTATTATCAGAGTGTCAAAATTCATGTTCAAAGTTAACAGAATATCGGTAAGTGATTGGCATTTCAATTGCATGACTTCTTTGTTCTAGACGGCGATCAACTCTAATGTGTGTCGTGCCCACGCCGATGAGACATTCGCAGCTCGTGAAATTGTCAGCGATGAAATTGTCTGATGACCTTAGAAGACCGATCCCTTGTTTTTTTAATGACGTCTTTGAAATAGGATGAAACCATGAAACAAATCAATTACATAATGCGGTACTTCTATTCTTCCCCCCCAGATTTTTCAAGTTTTCCAAAATCATCAAATTTCGCCAAAGTTAGTCACATTGGGTTTAGAATAGACTTGATCTCTCTCTCACTGAGTGACACTACAACACGACTGAAAAGTCTTACTTGAACTCTGGGATGAATGATTGGTACTCCTTGGATACTCAGCTAGAATACAAGGTACAGCTGTGATCATGAACTTCGTGGGATTTTTGTCTACAGACAAATGACGAGCAAGAAAATCAGAAAATCTTGATTCCGGGATCCCGGGATTGAGTAGAATCGTAGACATCCTCTTATAAAGCACAGATGCATGTAAATAGCATGGGATCTCGGCAAGGACTGCAATCCCGGGATTCCTTGGGTTTGTGCAAACCCCGAAATCCCATCACTGATTGATTAATTTGTTTTTATCTTGGAGTAGCTTATAGATGCTTTACTGCTTCGTTAGTGGAAACCGAAAAGACTTTCGAATACTTTTCGATGTCTTTCTTTGAATTACTAATTCAATAATATTGTAGCCCATATATTACAGTTGTGTCAGCATACTTGTATGTGTGACTATATATTTACGTACTTTATGTTTATCTAATCATATGTACAGGGTAGAGATTCCACAGTCTCGGAAAATCTCGATCACATGATTCCGGGATTAAGTCGAGCAGTAAATGTGACAAATCACATGTGTACGTTAACAATATGGGATACCGAGATGTGAGAATAGCCATAAGTTGGAATTGCCGCAAGTCGGTTTACTTACAATATCGCAATCGACTTAAAATTTATTCCGCTTTAAGCACTAATGGATAACGATTTACAAAGTTAATTATATAGCTACTAATAGAGTTACAGAAAGCAGTTACGAATTCCTGATTAGGCACTTTCAATCTACAGTTTCCAGAGATTTGGGATTGGTATAGGGTGAAGACCCGGGATTATAGCCTGCCTAAAACTCCCGGCTTTTCTTGATCCCGGGATTCGGTATCACAAGCTCTGACCGAGGATCGATATTGACAAAATACAAGTATACCATTAGTAGCTAAAAATAAAATGGCAATCAAGATAACATGATTCACGACCATCAATGCATTGCACTAGCACATTGAGATATTCCAAAATCCCAAGCTCGGGATTGCGCGATTGAAGAACCTTTTACATGTCTTTTTACTGTATAAGCTAAACTAATGCTGTGAATAACAACTATGGTCATATAGAATTATTCTTCCTGAACAAATTAATCCCGGGATTGAGTTAAACAAAATAATAATGTAAATATATACTGCAGTCTGGTGAGCAATTTGCCTCTTAAAGATCTCAATCCAGAGGATTAGTTCGATTTCTTATCCCGGTATTGTGTAGGCCTACTTCACCAGCAATGATCATCTTCAAATTGGTCATGCTCTAATATATTGTTTGCTTTTAGAAATGAAAAGCTCAAATTTAAGTCTCGACCTAATTCAAAAGTCTCATTAATGGATTATTGAAAACATAACGTTGACGATTATATTGAAATGTGAAGAGCCTATAACCATCGTGTGTGGATTTCTGGTAACTTCACCCTCGCCAATCTGTCTTTCTTCAGACAGAATACAGCTATATTGTTAATTTCCCAATGCCGGCATTTTGAACCTCGATTTCGGGATTCCTGGGATTGGCATGAAGTCACTATTGCTTTGGAAATGAAAAAGTGACAGGTCAGTTTATGAACTTTTACAATATGAAGTGAGCACAAGTGACGACTTATCATTTCATTAAATCAAAATTCTTGTTAAGCAGCCCTACAGAAAGTTGTTGAATGATGTCGACATCAATTTATCTCAAAATGGACCTAGCACACGCAGAGTTGCCAACTCTCACGCATTGGGCGTGAGTTTCACGCATTCAGGCATCTTCTCACGCTCTCACGCTGGAGGCAAAATTTCTCACGCCTGTTGTATTTATCTCACGCATTCGTATTTTTGATGTAATTCTTACGACAAATTACCTGACAGAACTACACTTTCGCGTAAAATCTATGCAGTTAAGCGAAATAACATGCTAACAGGCCTAGATATCTACTTCTGTGAGATGCAGAAAAAATGCGAATACTCGTGTTAGACGTCTCAAGATGCAGTATATTTATCTAATACAATAATCTCACGCATTCCACTCAGCAAATGTTGGCAACCCTGCACACGTGCATGTCAAACACATGAGCATAATTTATGAGCATAATAATAAAATTTTCGTGTTGAAGTCCCGGATCAATTTTGATAAACGGCCTATCATATGAAACCTTATGTTCCATAGATTGTTTTGACATATATTTCGTTTTCATGTGTGGTCAGTAGGCCTTACGAAAAAAATTGAGCTTTTCGATTTGATGCAGGATTTCAACATGAAGACGACAAAATTTTTTTATGAAAGTTGGCAGACAGCATGAACTATCAATCAGCTTCATCATGATACACGGTTTTTAGGATTGGCTGTATTTGCAAAAAGATAAAATACTAATAAGTTTTATCAAAAAATGTTGCTAATAAAATCTCACAAGATTTTCTCATTGATGAAGATGTTCAATTTCAATAACCTTCTTACCATGTGAAAAGTTATGTCAAGCACTTTAATTTGGCAAAGCATTCTGGTGTCAACTGTGGTCAGCAGACTTAAAAGTATGAATGTTTGGTCAATTCGTTCACGGACACCTACAGACAAAACTATGCAATACAGAAAATTGAGATTATCACCATTGAATCAGGCTCGTGTTAAGCTTTTAGATGATATATTGTTTTTCGAATTCGGACATCAATTTGTGCAATTTCATTCAATTTACACTTCTACCTAATTTTACGCCACTTTCGCGTTAACAATTTTTTAACGGTCAACTGCACACGACTTAACAACTTCTGTTGTATCAGCGCTGGTGCTTTCGAGTTTGAGCTTAAACTAATGCTGGTGTTATCAGCTCCAAGAATATGTAATTTTTATCAAAATCGGTCCATCCGTTCACTGACAAACTTCAAATTTGTATTATTCCCAAGTTAGCCATTGCGTGAGTCATCATTAGGGTTTACAATCTCGAGCCGTTTTCTCAATCCCGGGATTTTCGAGACTGGCTAATCGCAATCCTGGGATCCCGGGATCTCGATCGAGATATATATATATATATATATACTGTATATGTTTTTAATCATTAAGTTTCAAGAAATATTTCAAAAGACGATACGTGTTTGTAAAATGTATATCTTTCAACGTGAACTAAACAAACATCTACAGTAGGTAAAACTAGTCAACTCGTAAAAAATATTGGCGAAGTAAGCTAAGACACTGAATTGTGTTATCACTCATTCTCGACCGTAATTTCGTTTAGAACAAACCGGCCGCCGAGAATGCCTTTTCGGATTCTACCGAATGTTGGAGAAAAATCTATCAGTGCAATATCAACTGATGTGATAATAAGTATTGGCAAAAGATTTTCCATATCTGTGTAAGCAACTGTCTGCACCTTCTTCACAATCATGAAATGACAAGTAAAATGAAGTCTATTTTGTTAAATTTGATGTAATATTAGCTGAGCTATCGCCAATTTTGTGTTTCGAAGACTTTCTGTCAACGTTACTCACTTATCAGTTGAGCATACATTCACTTAGAGAACAAATGCATTTTTTGACATAACTTCTGAACCACTGGGTCGATTTTCATGAAAGAAACGTTGTCTTCATCACAACAACAAGATAAATACAACTGCAATGTCATTTTGTCGATAACTGATGATTTTTTTCAAATTATCTTTCACCGTCAATTAATCACCGAGACACAATTCGTTGTCGATGTGTGAAAACCAACACAGCGCAGCTGCAGTAGTAGTCCGGTGACCTGTCAATAGAGCGAATTCGGGAGACTCACTGGGTTGAATGACGGTTTCTTCGACGGTTTTTCCCTCAAAGACCGCAAACCGCAACCTAGCTCTGTCTGAACGTGCCTTGAACGGGCCTTTTAGTCGTTATTTTAAATCGTTGTGATTTGTCTTTCAGCTATCAATTTACGAAGTATTTTCAGTTTACAGAAGCAATGCTAGTAGCAGTGTTACAACACTGTTTATTAAGCGTCTGAACGGTTTGTGTCACGGCATTGCATTTGATTTCGCGCTGCTCCTCGGCACTGATGTCACGACATTAGTGTCATCGTGTGAACGAGGCTTAGCCAGCTGGCTCGGCAAATACGGCACATTGGCAATTTATCAAACTTGGAACATAAAAAATTTAGATGCATTTTCAAAAAAGCCATTGACTCTTTTAACTATGTCACTTAGAAGGAACTCAGGGCCAATCTCGAAATACCTCGAGATCTCGAAGACGTAATCCCGGGATTTTTAATCTCGGAAAAAGGGTCGAGATCCCGGGATTGTAAACCCTAGTCATCATTACCCTCACTTTGAGGTCAGAAGAAATTCGAATCTTGGATCAGACAAGGGCTTGTCTCGTCTCTGCAGTCTGCACCTGTTCTGATATAATGAGGCATATTCTGAAGTTATTCTTAATGTAATTATTATAATCTGATAATTGCCTAAAGTTAGTTTATGTTTGCAAATCAACATATCGGAAGGATGCTGAATGCTGTTATGTATTCAAATTCAATTTCTACATATCGGAAAGATGTAGAAATGTACACTCAAATATTTACTACCTACGTGTTATTTTTTATTGATTCTACCGTTTTTCTATCCGCTATTCTACATCACCTGCTGTGGGAAGACATTTTCGTCTTTTTGACGGAGGAGGAAGTCCAAGGCTATAGTGTCCATATGGTAAAGATAAGTTCTTATTTATCCAGCAGCGCTTATCTTCCCAAAGTGAGAGCCCTCGCTTTCTAAACGTTTTTGTTTCAACTATGTGGTTTTTTGAATTTATGACGGTTATTTGCTCATTGGTATCTTTCTCAGTATAGTAAACATTTCTATAGTCACTATTTTCTATGCGTCTAACCACTGCTATCTGTATACCCTTTGCTCGCCTAATGCTATGATGTGTTGAATCCAGAAATTTCATTGAATACATTTTTGGTTTCAAAAGAACCATCTCCTCAAGCAACTTTCCCGCGCACTCATCCTTAAATCAACCGAGTCTAGCCTTGTTTGTAATTGAATATAAACGGTGATTCACATCATAATTTGAGGAATCAAATTTTTCACCGAAATACAGGAATATATCCTCTAGACGAACAGATGGTGAGGTGTATAGACAAAGGAAAAAGCTATCGGTATCACCTCCACAAAGACGTGCTCTATTTATCAGTGGACATCTAATTAAATCTTTATAATACAACTGGTACATTTCTAATTTACTATAGTCAAGAACTGCTTGACCAACATAAATTAGTTTATTTAGAACTATTGAAGGTTTATACAGTTCCATACCAACTAAATCTTCATCGAATATCTTATGCTGGACATATAGGGGATGATTGGCCAATTTAGATAGTTGCAATGTTGTATTTACTAATTTGAAGTTCCTCCGACGTCTCACATTCTCCATAGTCTTACCAAACAGGGAGTTGTTTTTTAATTTATAAAACGCTTTTTCAAAATCAGATTTTGATTGAGCTCTTTTCTGCGAATTCATATCAATATATTGTCTCAGCCACGATTTTTGTGTGAACTGGATTCCAGCATGGACCTTCTTTATCTTCATTCCCATAGAGAGGTAGAATTTTAGAATCGAGTAATGAACAACATAATTTTCTCGATCGAACTGATGCAGCAACAGTTTCTTTGTGCTTGTGAAACACATATTTGGTCTTAAAGTTTCATAGAAATTTTTCATATATGTAGAAAACATTTTTTGGTCTACCAATTGCATTTCTGGAGCTAATGGAAAATCAGCCGTGTCATCGTGAATGTCTGAATGATATTCTAAATCCAAATCAAAGACATAACCCATATCAGCCTCATTATCAATATTTTGAATGTTTTCCTCACTTGAGAAGTACACTACTTGACCTTCATCAAGCCATTTGAAGTTTGAATGTGGGAGATTCTCACTTAGCGACGAACCGTAAAGGTTGTTGACGTCTAAATATGCTAAATGACGGCTCTCTTGTGGATTGTTTTGCAACTCTGAAATACGAGCACGCGCTCTATGAATATTTGTAAACGTCATACCTCCTCGGATCCCCCTCTCAAAAACATTATACATGCTCTCATCTTGAATGTAGTGTGGAGGATCATTCGAAGCAAAATTCAATGCTGATGTGAAGCTAAGGTGGGGTAGGCTAACAAAATGAACTGGATCTACTTGATCTTCATCCTGACTTAATTTCCTAAATGTCTCAAAAATGTCTGCCAACAGCAAGACATCTAACTTGAGGTATGCAAGCATGTAGTCTCCAAATGTTTTGCAATTAAACGCATTCCATGCTTTTTTCTCGTGCTTATAATCTATATCGTTGCAATGCTCAAGAGTAAGATCGTTGTAAAATTCCCTTTGAGGAGGAAGACAGAGCTCCGTTAGAGTTGCCAAACTACTAAAACACTCCTTTTTCGTAAAGAATATCATTAGTTAATTTTGGAAATTCATTTCGCAATGCTTCTACATGTTTGTAGACTTTCAGACTTTTGGCTAATTCAGCAAGCGATGCACTCAGAAATTGATATGAGTCCAAAAATTTATTTAAAATATACAGGCTTTCCATTATATTCGCTTACTGGAATTTTTGATGATAGAGTAATATATTTCTCAGCAGTAGCTGCAATAACATCTAACTTCCAAGATTTCTTTTTACCAATTGCTTTATAACAAACAATATGGCTGTCATAGTTTTTGAAATTGTGAAAGAAAACAGGAAGCTCTCGTCGATTCAATCTTAATCGCAAATTGCACTTTGAACATAATGTTGCCTGTACTTTCCGGTTATGTGATCGTGATCACGAACTTTTGATATATCTTCACTAAATTTTATCTTACATTTATTGCAATTTTCTGCATTTTTATGAGCAATATCTTCCACTGCTGTCAATCGCATCGGCATTCTGGTCATGACATTTTGATTATCATATAAATTTTGGACAACGTCTTCTAAATGATTTAGGAACTCAGCGATGCAATTTTCCCCTTCAAACAGATAATAGGTGTTATTGTAGGTTGACTGAAGTGCCTCATGCCAGACGTGGTACACACCTACAGCCGCAGGTTTATGAATTTTGTTTTCTATTAAACACTCGATATCGGCGTATATGACTAAAGGTGGACTGAGTTGGTGCTCAGTACTACTTATCTGAACTTCTAAATGTTTGGGCATTTTTTCTATTTGCGCCTTACCACGACTACAGAATTGAAAATGTCGTTCTAAAACGCTTCTCTTTGAAAAGGATTGAGTGCATCTTTCACAAAAAATATTGCGACTTGTGTAAAATTTGCTATATAACCTAGATAATTTTCGTATGCCGCAATAATGGGCAAAACCGTTATGTAGCACTAGCAAAATATTAACGGTTCTTTTGCCAATGAAATTGTTGTTGTATCTTACTCCCTTGAGACCATTTTCATACAAGTGGATATTTACTTTTATATCATTGTTTTTCTCAAACTTAGGAATGTCCTTTATTGACACTGGTGTGGAAATGCCATCCATAACCAATTCAGATGTCCACTTTCTATATGAGTTTACCTCGTTTATCTTTGAATGAGTAACTTCATCGTAGTGAATGATTGACAAGATAGAATACATGAAGCAGTCATTTGAATTTGAATTTACATTTATTACAGCCTTAGAACTTCTTAACTTTTTAGGTAAAGTATTCATTTTACCACCAGATAGTAGAGGAGTTGAAATTAAATTGAATTCTACATTTACTACTTTATCAACAACCCAATTGCTTCCTCTATTTGCAAAAGTTGAAACATGATTTGATAAACTATTTAAATTATCCTGAAACCATGTGTCAAAGTCATATATATAATTTGATGATAATGAGGTGAACTGCGCGAGAAAAGTTTCTTCCTCTTGAGGATTAGAACGGACATAGCGAATTTGAGCAATTAATCGACCACGTAGTTGAAGACTAGTTCGCAAGTCATTAACTAAATTTTCTAGTAAGGTTCGCATGTTGAATAAAAAAGATGTTACATCTACTGTTTGAATGGTTGGTGTAATGTCATACACGCGAGCACGTCCGCTGAAGGCGCTTTCACTAAGGGTGAGTGTTCCATAATTATTGTGACTACTCATTTCAATGTTCATATCATGTATATTATTGTGTTGACGGAATCTACTTGTGCTATTGTAATTCTTACCACAGTGAGAGCAGCAATGCCTAAAAGCTTCATAATTATTTAAAGCGCTATCTGGAATGTCCCTAACATGACTACTACAAGTTGATAAATTAGTATTATTTGTTTCTATTCCTTCTTGACTGCAACATATGAGATTGTGTCTTTTTAAATTATCTTTCCTACTGGTTTCATATGGACGATTACTACATTTATGCTTTATTCCTAGCTTGCAAAATTTTTCATGACGCGTTAAATTGCTAACAATTGTAAACTTCTTTCCACACTTAGAGCAGACAACCATGATGATCGTTGAGGATTAACAATTTCCGTCTACTTATATACTGTCTACATATTATATTACGTAACCAGTGACGTCGACCAATGGAATTTGTTCTCAACCTAAGACTTATATTTCCACTTAAATACATAAATAAAAAGACATACAAAGTGTACAAGTAATTTTTTTTAATAAGAAAAATTCAAAAAGAGAAGTTACAGCGATTGACATTTAATGATATCACTATGCGTCACCTTGACGTGGGCACAATGTCCATGACACCTTGAGAAGTCATCGACATGTGTCATGCGCACTTTGTTAATGACTGCCGCTTTCGATAGCTCAACGTGCATTATTGTTTCACGCTTCGCTATCGATTGCGACAGTTGCAGGTTAGCCTGCGATACGTTGCGGAACGACTCAAGCAAAGACTTGTAGTCAGCGCGAAGAGCCGTCTCGCGTTCCTCTTGTTGGCGCAACTTACGTTCAAGGTGACGCACTTTGTCCTCCGCACTTTTAGACACAGGTGCGGGCACCTCGACCACTGAATCAACCGTCTCGTCCAGGTCAACGTTAAATAGGGGATCACAAGTTGGGAGAGAGTTGGAGAGGATCACAGTTGGAGTTGGGCTGTTGGGCATCGGCGTAGGAGCAGGTGGAGACGATGGGACCCAGTAGTCATCGAATGTTGGTTGAGGTGGAGTTGGCTGAGGTGGAGTTGGGACGCGGTGCAGAATTGGAGAGGGTGGGAAGCTGACCTCAATGCTGGGTGAGGCTCGAAGTTGGGAGAAGGGAATCTCCTCTTCCGGAACAAGTGTCAACTGTTGCTGGAAAAAAAGAGAGATTTGAATTAACGAAAGGACATAACATTATAGTTTGAATTATTAGCCTATTCCTATGATTGACACTTACGTTTTCTTCATCTGAAGAAGACTCCCGGATGGAGTACGGACGCTCCTCATTCTCCTCCACTGAGGTCGTAGTGGCCGGAGTCAAGCCAAGGAGGTTGTTCCGGCTCTTCTTTAGAGAGAGCGGTCGGTAGCTCTACAAGGGAGAATACATTTTAAATTCCTCTTGATTTTGAATGTATGCATGTGTCCTAAGTTATTAATCTAATCATGTTATTTTATATGACTAAAATAATTGTTGTCTATTACTTACTCTCTTTGAAGGCGGCGTAGGCTTCGCAACCCAGCTGCTACTTGCGGGCGTACTAACGACTACCTGTGGATGGAAATGAAACATAGTTAAAGTGTGAAGAACGGAAAATACATACGAATAGATAAAGTGCTGATTTTGATATTTCAAACTTACATTCCTTTCTGGAACTGATGGCTTCCGCTCGACTTTTAACTTCTTAACTGGTGGCTTCTTAACAGGTGGCTTCTTGAGCTGAAATAGTGAAAAGACATGCACATTATTATATATGAAAAACAAACAAAACAGAAGTCAACTTTCCCTATCAGTTTTGGACTCTTGATATTTTTTTTTGCTTTGTTACTGCTAATATTCTAAATATGAACTCACCTCAATATCACTATCCGAGGAGTCGGAATCGGTGTCAACATATTTTCGAGACTTGGGTTTCGGCTTCGGCTTCGGTTTTGGCTGCTCACTTGTGGACTCCTCAACTTGGCTTAGAATGCCCTCAATAGGTCGCTCCTTCGCGAAGAGCCTCTCCACTCGCCTCTTCTCCTCAAGGCAAGTGAGGTTTCGACCCTCCCGCCCGTTTCTCAATGCGCATTTGGTATGGGTCTTGATGAATCTTTTAGGATTCTCTCCTTTTGCCTCCATGTCTGTCCGCACATAGCTTTTGCAAGATAGGCAGTACAGAAAACTGCAATCCTGACGTATCGTGCATTCCTTATGCTGACTTTTCATAGAATGCCGGACAGCCTGCTTACAGGTTTGGCAATAGTGAAAAATTAAACGTTGTCGTGGCAAGCAACTGGGACGAGGCATGTCTGTAAGAAAAATTAAATCCATACTTAAAACTTACTAAATTTTGGTTTTAGAACTTATTAATGTACCTACTTATGAACTTAGAAAAAAGTAACATGTAAATTGTTCCAAACTCACCTCGTGGTAGTGAGTATTATACGTAAGAAAATAGCTAAAGTCTTTAATAAATTTCATAAACACAACTTTAAGTCTATTAATTTTGATCAAGTTATTTTCTATCTCTTTAGGTTTAGAACTTATTAATGTACCTACTTATGAACTTAGAGAAAGTAACATTTAAATTGTTCCCAACTCACTTTAGAATATTGCTTAAGGTTTGAAAGAACGGAGCTGACGTCTTGCTAGGCAGGCTGATAATTCAAAAATGAGTGAAGAACTGGCTTCAACACTTTCTTTATATATGAAATGCACAAAGCAACTACGAACAAAGACCTACTGACGTCATGCCATTGAGATGATATAGTTAGACAAAATGTATTCATTTAAACAAGATTCAAAATCAAACAGCTGATAAAGTGTAGCATTAATAACTTGACATTAAATTGTAACAGAGTTTAGTAATTTTGATCAAGTTATTTTCTATCTCTTAAGGTTTAGAACATTAATGTACCTACTTATGAACTTAGAAGAAAGTAACATGTAAATTGTTCCAGAGTGATAAATCTTAATAGAATTATCACCCAATCAAAATTTCGAATTTCGCGCACTTATCAAATGATCCATTTAAACAAACCATATGGTGAACACATGAGGCATCAGCTGAGGATGTTTATGTGGTCATCGCATTTTCAAATTTTGAAATTTTCAATTTCACAATTCTCCATGCATATAATATATGTATATGTATATGTATATATATATATATATATATATATATATATATATATATATATATATATATATATAGTATATATATATATATATACCGTATTTATATATATATATATGTATAGATATATAGATAGATAGATAGATAGCCTTCAACATAATCATTCAAAAAAATAACAAGTTCAGCATTAGAACATCTGCGTACTCATCCTCAACACAATTAGAACATTACGTACTCATCCTCAATACAATTAGAACATTATGTATTCATCCTCAACACAATTAGAACATTACGTACTCATCCTCAATACAATTAGAACATTATGTATTCATCCTCAATACAATAAGAACATTACGTACTCATCCTCAACACAATTACAACATTATGTATTCATCCTCAATACAATTAGAACATTACGTACTCATCCTCAACACAATTAGAATATTACCTACTCATCCTCAACACAATTACAGCAATCCTCAACGTTTCAATCCTCACACTTTGCCATTCATGTTCAAATTAACAACTCTAGAACATTTAAATGTACCTAACCAAACTCACATCATCAACACATTACACTATTCTCTTCACAAATAACACAAAACAGTACACATGTGTTCGCAATCAACACTTCAAATAACAGACGACTACAACCACAAGATCAAGTTTAAGAACAAATCGGTACATTAGGTTCCAATTCAAAATGTACTCATCCTGATCGGTACATTTAGGTTCCAATTCAAAATGTACTAATTCCGGGACAGTATGAGCCCTTTTAATACTACTATTATCTGTCGGTGGATTTTGCAGGGAAGCATAAAGCACAGGAGAGAATGAATTATAAAACTGACTTAGCACAGGAGAGAATGCACCCATGGCTAGTATACTTACCATCAGCAGTGAAAGAGCTAAGGCACAATTCATTCATTTCAGATTCATTGATCACATTTGATTTCATTCATTTACGGAGCTTTTTAAGGTAGCTGCACCGTATCCCTAATAGTGATGTGCGGTTAGATAAGTGTCTCAACCGCAACCATAGAAACTAACAATACCATAGAAAGTCCTAGAATAGAAATTGCATGAAAATTATGGCACACGTCGGGAGAACTTAGTTGGGGCAAAATGCAAGAGCTGGTTTCCATGTTTTTTGATTGGCATTTATATTTATCAGGCCAATTCTTGATCTGCATTGTTGGCCCTTGTCCAAAGACCATGTATCCAAAAGCAATAGTGAATTTACAAAATTTTGCGCCGATAGGATGACAAAGAAGGAAATCCTTTTAAATGTTCTGTACGTTCATCATTTTGAGATATTGCTCCGATAATCTATCAATAGTATAATCAGACTCTTATGCAACTTGTAATGTCGATTTACAGAACATGCATAACTCCAGCTTGAAATCAGAGGCCAAGAAATCTTCGGGTATTAATTTTACTTTAAAGGCATCCCCTGTTCACTAAATTTGAATAATTTTCAAAATCTCTACATGCATCGAATATCAGCTTCCAAAATATCACGTGTCATTCAATGATTAATTGAAAAGTTCCAGCGACTTTTTATTTATTTGAGAAATGATTGTCGGTAAAGAAACTTTCAATGTGTTTATTCCAGAAAAGTACCAGGTTTCTTAGGCGCTTGAAGAAGAAAGTATCCAATAATTAGACTTTCTATTTGTGAATTCTTCAGATTTTCTTACAAACAGCACATCGACCACTTTCAATTATGACTTTGTGAACCAATTTTTAATTCGCATTCCAATATTGAAAAATTGGAAAATTGTTGTCAGACAAATAGACACACTATATCAATCCATGGAATAGTAGGCTATTTCACATGAAACAATGCCGCCATCTCACTTGCAATTCTCTTCATGAAAATCCTGTAATTGGGTGTCCACAACTTCCACAACCAACTTGGTAAATAGTTTCACTTTGATACAATGTTTTAGATCGAATCTGATCTACAAACCATAGATTTTTCCATGTGCCATCATTGTACATAGGCAAGATATCAAACTTCCATTCTAGTGTAGGCCTACTATTATCCACTTCTATGCTTGTAATGGATATAAGCAACCTCGTAATGAAAGATACCTTTTTGTCATCCACCTCATTGCTACGTCGTGCACAGTCTTTCTCTTTCCTGGGTGCTACTTTTTTAACAATCTTATGGAATGAACACATTAGTTGTGTTGCAAAAAAGGCCTCTAGGAGGTAGGAAGATACACATTCTCCGAAATTTACAACTGTACGCAGAGCAAGATGTGAAAATGACTTACTGCTTAAGGCCTGCTTAAGAATCCAAAATACCAGTCATCGAGTTAATTAATATAATAGATAATCAAACCAAATAAGAAAAGATATGCGTATAGAACTCGAATGTATTAAAATGAAGTCAATTAAATCACAAATTTTCGGCCGAAGCCTTCATCAGGTGAGAGACAAATACACTGTTGAGATGCTGTTGTAGCAAGTGTCAATTTTCATGGAGTGGCAATCATAAACGTCACATGATTTAGCAGAAGCTTCAAGGGTAAGTACATAGAACACACAATAAGAAGATATGGCACTCTCAATGCACCATCCGTAACATAGCTAAAAACAGAGAATAATAAAGAACAACAGATAATGGATAAAACCGCATATTAAAATAGAAGATCAATTACGTACAATTATAAAAACACAAACACAAGTAAGTACAACAAAGCAGCATGTACTAAAATCACATTGAAAAATGTGATCGACTGGAAAAGAAATATTAAATATCTAATTCCCTGCCTATGCATCCATTCATTAGCGATCCCTGGTTTCTTTTAATATGTAATGCTTCTATAGACCGTCGAACGTTTGGATGCTTTACATTTTTATCTAAAAATTTCCACTTCAATGGCAAATCAGTCGACTTAGGGTTAACATCATGATAATTCAAATGACTGTAAATCGCAGAATTCTTATCACAAAGGTGTTCTTTGAACCGAGTAGCAAAAGTTCTGCAAGTTTCACCGATATACATGTGATCACAAATGGTACAAATAATTTCATATACTACAAATTTACACTACAAAATATACTACAATAACACAATTTTGGTTTATCTGTATATTATTTCTAAAAACAATTTGTATGTTTGACTCAAAACCATTTGATTTCACTATTTTGCGAGCTTGAGATACAAAACGTTCCCCTAAGTATGGAAGAAATAGTTTGATACTTTTATCATGGTTTATATTACATCTTCTATGAATGGGACGAAATACTTAGGGGAACGTTTTGCATCTGAAGCTCGCAAAATAGTGAAATCAAATGGTTTTGAGTCAAACATGCAAATTGTTTTTAGAAATAATTTACCGTTGTCTCAGGCCTTGCAACCAATGAAGAGTTATCGCGTTTGTTCACCCGATTGTATACCTTGCAAATATGCAGATAAACCAAAATTGTGTTATTGTAGTATATTTTGTAGTGTAAATTTGTAGTATATGAAATTATTTGTACCATTTGTGATCACATGTATATCGGTGAAACTTGCAGAACTTTTGCTACTCGGTTCAAAGAACACCTTTGTGATAAGAATTCTGCGATTTACAGTCATTTGAATTATCATGATGTTAACCCTAAGTCGACTGATTTGCCATTGAAGTGGAAATTTTTAGATAAAAATGTAAAGCATCCAAACGTTCGACGGTCTATAGAAGCATTACATATTAAAAGAAACCAGGGATCGCTAATGAATGGATGCATAGGCAGGGAATTAGATATTTAATATTTCTTTTCCAGTCGATCACATTTTTCAATGTGATTTTAGTACATGCTGCTTTGTTGTACTTACTTGTGTTTGTGTTTTTATAATTGTACGTAATTGATCTTCTATTTTAATATGCGGTTTTATCCATTATCTGTTGTTCTTTATTATTCTCTGTTTTTAGCTATGTTACGGATGGTGCATTGAGAGTGCCATATCTTCTTATTGTGTGTTCTATGTACTTACCCTTGAAGCTTCTGCTAAATCATGTGACGTTTATGATTGCCACTCCATGAAAATTGACACTTGCTACAACAGCATCTCAACAGTGTATTTGTCTCTCACCTGATGAAGGCTTCGGCCGAAAATTTGTGATTTAATTGACTTCATTTTAATACATTCGAGTTCTATACGCATATCTTTTCTTATTTGGTTTGATTACCTGCTTAAGAAGTTGTTTGAAACTTTTTGAAAAATTGTTAAATCGACGTCTCATCCACTTTGCAAACTATTTGCTCCTAGATCGGCTTCTGCAAATACCCGTCATTCATCAACAGCATAGTTGCCTCCCTTATCAAGGACGCGACGCTATAACCAATCTTTTATTCGGTTCTGTAAAGTTGTTTTTAGTTCCTCTTCGCAATGGTACTTCCTTCTTGATTCTGTATTGTTATCGTTAACTGTCGTAATGCTCTCACCCAATTTTATGTGAGAAAATAAAGGCTATTATTATCATTATCATCTCCATCCTTGGGAACTCATGGAAAATAAAGCATTCCAAATTCCTATTGCCCAGCGTATTGGTGGCCTGCCTGTGAGATTCCCCAAATGTAGATGTGGTGCTGAATTGGATGAATTCCATAAAATTGACGCTGATTGACAAAGACCGAGAGTATAGCTATAGTAAGTAACTATGTGGAACAACTACTAAAGTATCAACCACTGAAAGAAGAATCTCGCTAAAACACAAGAGAACTATGATCTACACTACATTTACTTGACGGAACATGCAAAACCGCTAGTACCACTGTCTCAAATTTCAAAAAACCGCTGCTGCCACTGCCTGAAAATCCAATCACCGTCCAATCGTCAAGAACCGGGAGTAGCTACGCTTTAGATTCATACATAAGAAATTGCAGTAAAGCTGCGATTATCGAATACTTCGTTCATCACAACAGGCACTAAACTCAAATGAACAAAACCCACATGGATGTACTTTTCCATGGATTAAAGATGTAGGTAATCAAAACAAAATTTCAAGAAAACACACTTCTCATAAATAATGATATTAGACAATCGAATAAGACTTCGGTGTAGGCTATTCATCTTGTCGGTTTCAAGAACAGGTATATATTGTGCGCATAATATAGCCTATTTTAGGTCTATCAAGCGTGTCTATTTATAAATTTTCTTTATACATGTAGAAAAACACTAAAGTTCAATTTCTGTTATTCTATCGCCACACATTCATCATTGTAAATTGTATGTACTAATGCTAGAAAAAACCAATCAGCTGAATGAAATGTATATTTGTTGAATAAAATAATTCCCCTAACATATTTGTCGCAAATACCACAAGTCTGATGATGCTGATAATTTTTGGTTGAATTTCAACTGACACCATTGGCATTTTTTTGAAGACATCAGCCATGATCGCTATCTATCACCATAATTATACAGTCGCTATTTAGCACTGTCATTGCAATATGAATCTGCATTCAGCGTTGCGAACCGAACAGTTAGTGTCTCAAATAGATATTATTTGTCGAACACATAGTCATTGTACCATTTCTTCCTTCTTCCCATCTCCGGTTTGTATGACATCTTCTCGTCAGCTCGCTTCTTTGAACACTCGATAACTACTTTGACGTCACACTGGGTACTTATCGAATAGTTTTGCTTATCAAAATCTGAAGTGCAAAAGATACAATGATTGAATTAATGCGATAAATTCCCGCTGTAATGATTTTCTAATGGGATGCAAGTAATCGATGTCAGCAATTTTCCTCGCAAATTTCTTATGATCAAAACAGTTTAGTCCTCTCGCACTCTGAACTTGTGGTGATTTCACATCCGATATACATTGACAATGATTTTGAATGACCTATGATAGCCTGGTTGTGTCAGGGACGTCTGAAGGGGAAGATCGCTACAAGCTGACTTTAGGACAGAGCTAAATGGAGGCTGAGTCACACGACTTTTTATACCGGAATAATCGCCGGCAAATCATCTACTTGTAGATCAAATCACTTTCATTCATAGTGATTGTGCTATAATTATGCTTGCAAGATAAATGCTATTAGTCAGTAACCTATATTTGAAACTTATCACAATATAAAAGAGGTCCTAATAAACATCATTTTATAATTTTATACGCATAAAGCAGACAATACATGGGTCATTCCACAGAATATTTGAAATCTTGTGTCCTGAAGCCAGTTTTCAATGTTCATTATTTCGACTACAAAAGATTATCAAAATAGAGGATGTCTGTAATGTGCCAGGATTTTAGGCGCACGCGCAGTTCTGAGCTGTTTTCGATGTATAGTATTCAAGTACCCGAATTGTCGGTGGTGTGACGTGTCCCCATAGAGGCACTTCAAATTTCTTAGCAAATCCGATGCATAAGACAACCTCGATAATTTGAAAATAGAGCCGGGTGATATCAGTAGGTTAGCGCTCATAGGGTTTCGATTTTTTGAAAAATTGCCTTGTCTAAAATAATTTCATTTTGATACAATCTTTTAGATAGAATCTGATCTACAAACCATAGATTTTTCCATGTGCCATCATTGTACATAGGCAAGATATCAAACTTCCATTCTAGTGTACTATTATCCACTTCTATGACCGCAACCAACCGTAAAGAAAACTTCCCTGTTACCAACCTCAACCGTTAGATTGTGTATCCGACTGTCAATCGTTTGAACGTAGGCTCGCTGAATCAATGCACTACATCAGTTACCTACTGGTCATCGCAATGGACTACAACTTGCATAATGCATGACATACTTCACATATCGACAAAATACTGACAGCAGCCTAATAAGCCTGCTTGCCTTCCCTAACTATTATTATAAAAAGCTTTATTTCTGAAAGAAATCGTGGTTAAAAACTTTTATCAAATACATGCACACATGTAGTCAAAGACAGGGGCTTTGCATACGCTACAAATGCGAATCATATAGGCGCATGGGCGCATGTTCTATTGGCCTATGGTACACTGCATGATCAAGCCATTCTTTCTTTCATTTGAAAACCGCTTCAATCAATCACGATCGGCCAACTAATTATGATACCTTTATATCGTGTAGGCTGCGTAACTGCATACGATGACCTACAAGAGGCCTACATGCGATGGTTTATCTTCGTAATCACAGCTCGCAGTCTAAACCTACATATACACGCAAATATCCCATTAAGGTGACCTGAATGCGAATTATGAGAAGTCGTGGTAAATAGAAAGCCAAACTACCGGTATCGAGCGTTAGAATTTCGAAATGTTATTAACTCTGATATTGTGTACATACATCTACACATAGCAATAACTAATACGAGTAGTAGAACTTGTAGCCAATTATGTGATATATCATATTACAGTCGTCGACTTGTTTACGCAGCCATTTAACAGAGCTGTTAGTTTTACGTCAAACAAATGCATGAACCTAGCGTACATGTTTATTATTCTGACATCATTCACATTTGATTGAAAATATCTTGCACTTGCTGTTTAACGTTAGACAGCATTCGATTGTCACTCATTTAAAGTTCCAAAAGTAAAACAAATACGAGCAAAATATATTCCAATTCAAAATGTAGCCATGATTAACCGCAATCTCTGATCACGCTAACCGTAATCGACCGTAACCGTGGAACTTTTAACCGTAACCGGCCAGCGGTTATGACCGCACATCACTAATCCCTAGACCAGAGAGATCGCACGGCGATCTGGGTGCATGTCACGGCAGGATGCATCATGTCAGAGTTGGAACCGTCCTAACATGGCGGTTACGGACCTGGGCAAGAATGTCATCTATCAAGTTTACATCAAAATCAAACATTTCAACGGAAAAGAAACAAGGTCAATGAAGCATTTATTGGCAAGCTTTCGAAGTTCTTTTTCAATCCAAATGAAATAGCCGTCTTAACAAACCAAACAAAAAAGAAGAAATCTATTTTTCATTGCTTGGTTTGCAGTAGTTCCTTGTGGCCGAGATCTCGACCAGTTTATCATCACATGTTTCATGACCACAAAACTCTAATCTTCAGATGTTACATGTTGCATTGCTCGTCGGAATTCGATGTTTCCCAATGATGATCAGTCATCATTCGATGCTGCACCTATCTCATTTGCATGACGCTTGTTGTCCAAGATGTCGAGTTCCAGCTCAACTAAGTAATTTGCTCATATTACCATCTGTGTTATCCAAGCGATATAGAGCAGTTTGGAACAAAATATCGTTACTCGACTTACTCGCCAATTCATTACATATGAGGAAAGGAGAAGCGTTGTTTGTCCTTCTAGTAAGCATTTTTTTAAATTTTGGACATTTTAGGATATAAAAAATTTTCTTTTAAATCATATTTTGTACCTATTGAAAATTAACTAGTCATTAGCTTGTTTTTTTTTTTTAATTTTGATACCTTGACGCACTTTGCTACGTTGAATTGAGTTGTTTTAAATTAGAATAATTGTTTTAAATAAAGGGCCGTAATTAGGCATGTATTTCTTCCATTTTCGGGAAATCCAAAATCTACTCCCAGTCAGATATCATTTATAAAAAAAGTTATTAGACCTATGAATGATTTCTAACTTAGTCTTGGGGTTCCTAAAATGGAAGAAATGCATGCAAAGTACTATGTTGTTTATCCGTAAGTTCTTGACACACACGAAATTTCAAAACAGGGGAATATACTACAACAAGGGACAAGTTAGCTCGATACGCAAGTTTTCCAGAGAATGTCTTCTACATGTTTAAGAGATAAAACCGATTTGATAAATAGGCTTGCACCCATCAGAGTGATGCAGCTCTTGCCAATATTGCATGATATGTACTTCACTTAATTTCAGTAAATCCATTTACATCCCTTTGCATGTAATGACATCAGACAATATTGAAAATTGATTCTTTTGGAGAACTGAGAGAAACTCTTCAAGAGCAGCCTATCTATTGACGATTTATCGCTATTCAAACAAACCTCCTGCAATAGTCATCTGGGAAACTATTAATTAAAAACTAATAAAACTACAAGACAGCAGTTCTTTAATAAGATTCTTTGATGAATATGAACACCAAATGACTGTAAATGAATTTGAAATTCAACCAATCCTTATGTGGCATCATTTAAGAGATTCATTCTGGCAGGACATTCTTCCTTTAAATGAATCTGGGTAGAAAATCATTGTTTCTATCTATCGACTCCAAATGGTCGCATGCTCATAAAAATAGCTTTGAATCGCTTCGATACAAGTTGTCAATCATTATCAACATCAATGGACCTAACATCCTTGAAGAAGATAATTAGTCGGAACTTGTGAGATATTTTACCAAATTTCGGTAGAAGACCATGTTTAGTTTATTTGTTATCAACACAGTCATCATCATCATGTGAAGTTGTGCACTTTATGTCGAAGCAATTGCTGTAAATCATTTTGCTTGCAAGCTATTATAATTCTGCTTTCATCGTTGATTTACACGAACATGTAAGGTGAACATAAGAATGCAATGTGAAGTAATTTTTACGACAACTGAAAGTCTCATTGATTCTTTTTACCTATCTGCATAACAGCTGTAAGTTCTGATTTTTGTTCAAACAGAATAGAACGCCAACTATTACCAAGGCGTGAACGGAGTTCTTTCAGAACTAATTTCCCTTTGGTTTCAAGTTTTGATGCAGCTATTTGTCATATCCCATTTCGAGACGATGACTTTGGAGCTGAAATTATTCGAACGTTTATTTAGTCCGACAGCCACTGGCATTTTCTTCCAAAATTCGTACCACAGCTTCCTACTATTTTTAATTTGCAGATTGTCATCCAACATCAGTAAAATGACAATTCTTTAGTGCCATATCCAGTCGTCTTGCAAGCTAGGAAACGTTGCAAAATTCCATTTGTCATGAATCTACGAATGATACCGGATTTGCTCACTAAATAATGTAGTTTGTAAGCAAAAAACAACGCAAAGTGCATGCGAGGCCTTTCGACCGGTTCTCTTTCAGGCATTACACCGGTGTGAAGCAGATCCACAAGCATTTGAATTGTTGACACTATAGAATTGATAAATCACTGATATGTTTAAACAAAGATAAGAAATCATTAAAAACAAATATAGTTAAAGTCCATTACCAAGGTAAAGCTAAAGACAAAACGTTTTCTTTTTGTACACATAAATTTGGCCGGAGGCGTTTAATACACAATGCCTCGGCATTGCGCAGACGTAACAGACTGTTGTGCCCCACATGAAATAATACACTAAAAGCCGTTTCTGAAGGCTTACACTTTTGCTCAAATACATGACGTGTGATAGAGCTGGACGGAGGATGTTTGGCACGTGGTCGAGTCTTACCTAAACGTAACCATTTTGGCAAGTGCTCGTTTACCCTTTCTTGAAGATGCCGACTTGTTCTACCGATGTATTTGCATCCGCAAACACACACAAAAGAATAGATTACGTTAGATTGAGCAGTAACAGGAAGGCGATCTTTTAAAGGGGCCACGGAAACTTTACGCACAGAGAAAGCTACTTTCGGCTCAACAGCTGGAAAAACAGAGAAAATGCTTTTAACAGCTCTGCAGAAAAAACTGGCTCCACTGTCTCCAATAAATGGCACTTTGATGACAATACGCTTTTTCTCAGGACCAAAAACAGGAATTTTGTCCTCAAGAGCATACTTCATATAAAGGCTGATAAAAAAGGGGGGTAGCCGTTAGACATTAAAGTTTTTTCAATATTGGAGAGCTCACTGTCTAGACATTCAGGAGAGCAGATTTTGCGAGCACGAAAAGTGAGTGTCTTTACAAGAGCAACTTTGTAACTACGCGGTACAAAACTAAAAAAGCTCGTGTACAAGCCTGCTCAAGTTGGCTTCCTATAAATGCGAGTTCGAACACCACCATCACGACAACGAGTGTTCAAAACGTCTAAAAAGGGAAGACTGCTGTCCACTTCCTGTTCAACTGTGAACATTCGCATGAACAGCATTAAAAGTGCTCAAGAGTTTCTGCACATCAACCTAATCAGGGACAACAAGAAAGCAGTCGTCAACGTAACGCTTATACACTTTACAATTTCTATCAATGCTAGCTTTAAGCTTGTGCTCAATGTGACCCATGAATATGTCAGCCAGAACAGGTCAGAGAAAGCTACCCATGGCACATCCCTCCTTTTGACGATAGTAGGTACCATCAAAAAGAAATTGCACGTTTAGAGTGCACAGCTCGAGAAGATGACGGAGCATGCTTAATGGAAGGTTAATCCAAATATTTTCACGAACAATAGTCAATAACACAATGTCTATAGTCTCCTTAACAGGGACATTAGGAAAAAGGGACTCAACATCAAAAGAAATGAATTTATGTTTATCAACATTAGTATTGCGAATAAGATTGACAAATTCAAAAGAATCTTTAAGACTATTGCTTTTGAAAAACTCGCGAACAGGCTTCAGAAGATCACTAAGCCAGCGCGAAACTCCGTGAGAAGCACTTCCAACCATGGACAAAATCGGACGCAAAGACAGTGTCGACTTATGGGTCTTAGGCAGACCGTAGAGTCGAGGAATACTACTACCAAGTGCTAGCAATGTGCTCTTCATTGACTTGGTGATATGCCCAGAGTCAACTAGTCTGCAACAACTTCTTTCAAATAATGTGGTAATCTTATGCCGTCCGGCTCCTAAATCGCTGCACACCACGAAAAGCTCTTTTTATCTTTTACTTGTTCTCATACAATTTAATCGTGAGCTCAGAATTGATTGATTACTAAATTTATTCACTTGACCGGTCGAGACACTAGGCTTATGAAACAGTGTAGTTTGCCTAATTAAATGGAGTAATTAGTGATTGGAAGTATGTTGCATCACAGCTGCTGATCATTTCATGTTGACACTCGGCTGTCCTCCTAGCTCTGTCACTGACCATTGATATGAGTTGCGAAAATCTATTCGACCCCTTACTGCACGACAGCGTCAGTAATTACGACGCAGAGCAGACAGGCGGCTACGTCTGCAGAACAAATATTCGAAATGTTCCTCTGACCTCAAGAGAGGGAAAAGATGACTCATCAAATGGCTGAATATGGGAACAATATAAATTTGAAGTCTGCCAGTGAACAAATGGGCCGATCTTGATAAACTTACGTACTCTTAATCTTGGAGCTGATAACACCAGCATTATTTTAAACGCAAATTCGAAAAGGCTGCTTTGATACAATATAAGTTATTAAACTGTGTGCATTTGGCCTCTAAAACGCGACAGCAGGAACAAAATCAGAAATTGTTGATTGCGTACAACTGTACTAAATGTTGTCGAAATTTGAAAAGCAAAATATCATCCGAAAGCTTAACACAAGTCTGATTCAATAGTGATAATCTTAATTTTCTGCATTCCGCATAAAATGTCTGTAGGCATCGGGGAATGAGATTCATACTTTTAAGTCTGCTGACTTGCCAAGACACAACCTAAATGCTCTGCCAATTTAAAGTACTGAACATAACCTCTTACATAAAGTTATAAAGTTTATTGAAATTGAGCATTTGCATCATTGAAAAATTATGTCAGATGTTCTTTTAGCAGCAACTTAATGATGCTGCATCTCTCTTTACATTCAACGAATCTTAAAATCTTTACAACATAACGAAGCTGAATGATAGCTCACACTATCTGTCAATTTTCATTTGGAAGTTTCGTCGTCTTCATATTAAAATCCTGCATCAAAGAAACCGCTCAATTTTCATTCGAATAGCCTACTGACTTTTTCATACGAAATCTCACTTACTTTCGTATGTCATTGGTATGTAGCGATACTAACAATTCTATCTGTGATTGGCTGTTTTACGATGAAATACGAGTTGTTGGTATGTTTTATATACGAGACCCGATACAAATTGGTCCACAGTCGTATGTGTTTAGTATGAAGAGCTTTAAGTCACACAGCAAAAAAATGTATACATTACATACTACTGTCAAATAACTTTTTCAGTAATAACATTCGTGAATATTTCTTTTCGATAGCGCATTATTTAACTAGATTATATTTATTGTGTACTTTATGCTGTATGTCGTCGCTGCTACTTGCAGCATTAAGAAGCCGTCTGTTTAGCTCTGTTTACTTAACCAAGCTAATTAACATCAATTCAATCGAATGATATCTTTTGTACAACCATGTTGACTTATATATCTCAAACATAACTATATTTGCTTTCATGAATTACAAGGTATCTTTATTTCGGATTGATAATATGCTTAGTTCCAAAATTGCATAATGCATAATTGTTGACGGTTAAATACTTATTGATTATGAAATGCCTTATACTTGCATGCATTGAAATTGAATTCAGTATTGTAATGAATACAAGGAAAACGTCACAAATGTCTCCCGAAATACTTATAATGCCGAATCGAATACACACAAAGGTTTAAGTAAAATATAATAAAGGTAAAATCGGCAAACGTTTCGCGTCCAGACGCTTGGTCATTGCCTTACTAGATGATTCTAACAGTAGGTGCAACAACACCCTCGTGACGCCTGTTCAATTCTGGCTTACGAAAATCGATCAAACGAGATTCCATCAAACTAGTCTCAATTCGATCGTGCACACACTTTGAGAAATTAATATTGAAGCCATCTATGTTGGTACACGGGTTGCAATTTTTTTTTGATCTCTCAAGGCGCTATGAAAATCACGTTTGATGATGCTATTTTTATGTTCGTTATACCGCAAACGGAACGGCCGAGCAGTTTTTCCTATATATTTAAAATTACAAAATTTACACTCAAATTCATGAACAACGCATGATTTATCACAATTATACTTATCAGGAAGTTTTACGCAGATTTCACAATTGCTATGTTTTTTGCACGGGCTATTTCTTTTCAAAGCCTGGCGCAGTTTCTTATTTCCGGTAGTTACAAAGTTGATTTCTAGTTTGTCTTAGTTGAGTCTAGTTTCTAGTTAATTTATCTTATTAAACTATCGCTGACAAAAGGCAACTTTAGTGTACATTTGCTACTTATTGATTTTGTATTGTTTTTGCTATCATTTGATTTGTGTTTATTTTTGGTTTTGTTGCACTTCCTTATGTCATTGTTAGCACATCCGTTCAATTTAAAACTACTTTTACACGCTTCAATGTCTGCCTTCATAGCTTCTGCAGGAAAAGTCGCACTACTACGAAAAGTACCTTACTACTACAAGGAGATTACACGTGGATATCCTTGAGCATTTGCTTCATTTATTAGGGGCTGATTTGCGTAAGGATGAAGAGCTCAAATTCACAACACATGGTAAAAAATGGGGACAGTTATCTTATGATAATTACCCACATGGTAGAATGAAGTATCATCACAGTCAAGCCATCATTTCCTTTCGAGTATGCAGATGAATATTTTTGCCGCGTCTCTCCGCAGGACCAGTTGGGTAAGCTTCAACATTCTCGTGACGCATCTTGTAGTTTGTATACGAACGAAACGAACATTGATTTACCATTTGATTGATATTCTCAAAAAAGGCCCTAATTTCAGGATTCCACCGAACTTGAATTCTGATGAGTTTATGGATGATGTTGAATTAGCGTTAGAAAAACTGACGCATAATATGCGTTGGAAATTTAACCTCGAGCTTAGAAATGACACTGGCAATAATGACTTTACGAACATACCTTTTCATAAAAATACTGTCACGTTACCCAATTGCATGGATAACGAAAACGAAGTCAATTTACAGTTGTTCAAAAAAGAAATAATTGAAGCCGTTAAAACTGAAGTGTCTCATGTCAAACTCAAAGATAACTATGCAAGTTTCAATAAAAAATGTGAAACAATAAAGAAATTCTTGAAAAAAATGACCTTTTGATTACAGCTACCGATAAAAGCAATCGACTTTGTGTCACGAAAGCCTCAGAAATGATAGAGCTGAGAAGATCTTAAAAGATAGATTTACGTATAACCGAATCAAATAAAGTAAGAAAAATAGTTTAGAGAAGCAAGCGAACACTATGATAAATAATATTTTTGAAGATAAGTTGAGTAAATCCATTTTGCAGCGCTTGCATGTTTCGGGAAGCCAACCTTCAAATTTCTACGCGTTGAATAAGGATCATAAAGAGATAAGTATATGTAATCAGTATCCTCTCAGGCCTATTGCTTCGGTTACCAATAACCCTATTAACAAAGTTGATTGGATTTTTTGCGGCCGTATTGCGAATCAACTTGTGAACTTTGCACCTGTACATTTAAAAAGTTCTCTGGAACTTATAGATATATCTAAAAATTATACTGAAGTAATAAGCGAAGACTGCATGTTTCACATCTTTAGATGTATTCAATTTCTACCCAACGGCATTCCGATAGCCCCTGCTTTGGATGCTGTAAATTCATTCGCTCATAAGCATTGGACACAGATAGATAACTTTGACATAACTGTAGACCAATTTCTCACTATGCTAAAATTCGTGTCTTACAATTATGAGATCGCTTTTAATGATCAAAGTTACCTCCAGATTAAGGGTGTTCCCATGGGATCAAACTATGCCCCACCACTGGCAATCATATTTATGAATAGTATAGAAGAAAGAGCTATTGCTGCCATTAGAGCTCAGCTCAATTTGATAATATTATTTGTAAAAGATACATTGACGACATTATGATAGGTCCTTCAAAAGAGATTCTGACACTTTCGATTTAATATGTACGACTTTTAATTCGATTGACAACAACATTAAGTTTACCGTGGAATCTCCACATACCGGTAGATTGAACTTCCTAGATTTAACGGTTTGGACAAATAATGGAAAAATAACCCATAAGAAATATGTCAAAGAGAACTTCTCCGATAATTCTCTTAAAAAAGATAGTTGGCTAACCAGCTTCGTAAAAACGAATTTTGTCCAGCAAAAAGTTAATGACATAGAAATTCGTAGTAGTGCGACTTTTCCTGCAGAAGCTATGAAGGCAGACATTGAAGTGTGTAAAAGTAGTTTTTAATTGAACGGATGTGCTAACAATGACATAAGGAAGTGCAACAAAACCAAAAATAAACACAAATCAAATGATAGCAAAAACAATACAAAATCAATAAGTAGCAAATGTACACTAAAGTTGCCTTTTGTCAGCGATAGTTTAATAAGATAAATTAACTAGAAACTAGACTCAACTAAGACAAACTAGAAATCAACTTTGTAACTACCGGAAATAAGAAACTGCGCCAGGCTTTGAAAAGAAATAGCCCGTGCAAAAAACATAGCAATTGTGAAATCTGCGTAAAACTTCCTGATAAGTATAATTGTGATAAATCATGCGTTGTTCATGAATTTGAGTGTAAATTTTGTAATTTTAAATATATAGGAAAAACTGCTCGGCCGTTCCGTTTGCGGTATAACGAACATAAAAATAGCATCATCAAACGTGATTTTCATAGCGCCTTGAGAGATCAAAAAAAAAAAATTTGCAACCCGTGTACCAACATAGATAGCTTCAATATTAATTTCTTAAAGTGTGCGCACGATCGAATTGAGACAAGTTTGATGGAATCTCGTTTGATCGATTTTCGTAAGCCAGAATTGAACAGGCGTCACGAGGGCGTTGTTGCACCTACTGTTAGAATCATTTAGTAAGGCAGTGACCAAGCATCTGGACTCGAAACGTTTGCCGATTTTACCTTTATTATATTTTACTTAAACCTTTGTGTGTATTCGATTCGGCATTATAAGTATTTCGGGAGACATTTGTGACGTTTTCCTTGTATTCATTTCTCCCGCCTAAAGCCATTACATATACATCAGTATTGTAAGTTTGACTCTTGAATGTCATTATCTCACTACTTGCAAAACAGTAGTAACCTCAAACAGTAGTGATCTTTATTGACAAAAGGTCTTAAATCAACATATATCAGACATCATTGATGCTTTCCTTTAACAATGTGCTGGTATGTCTTTAGTATGTATTGCATACCACATTTGAAATAACATGCGAAAATCTTGCAAATGTATACGAAGATATACCGAAAAAATATCTTGGTATGCATCCTTCGTATGTGATTGGTATCGAGCGATTTACAAAGTAGGAACACAGAATCTAGACATCGAATAATGAAGCTTCTATCATTTACCCGTCAGTGGCATGGCGTATAGGCTACCTTAGATTACAAATAGATTTGTTCGGAAATTTCAAACTCCGGATTAGTATAAATATAGGCTACTCAGGAATTCAACAACAAGTAAAATTGAACTTTACCGGTTATTGGTTCTGACTCGCATTCTTCCACGGCATTAAAAATCAAAATGCAGATTATATATGTAAGGAATCTGAAAAGAAAATAGACACATTCGCAAGTTGTTGACAGACATCGTTCCATGCACGAAACACTTCTCAAATTTATAAAAGGCCATTTGTTTTAGAAAGCAAGGTAAGAGAGCTGTTGCGTACATAGTTGTCATACGGTGATGAAAATCATCTCAGCATTCACATAAAGGAACATAATTCTCAGTAATTTGAATAAGAATTGATGTAGTCATATTGTGCACTAATGACACTTCCCAATCCATATATTTGCAAATGCAATGTTGTTTTAACGACGAGAGACGTTAGCCATGCTTCAAATAAAAGATATGAATTCTCTCGATAAATATTTATTGGCCAAAGAAGCGGCAAGTTGCGCAAAAATCTGACAGGGTCTTCGGCGTCCAAGGCCTTCCTTGTCCCGGTCGATGTAAAGTGCTAAACGGCAGCCTGTTTGAAGGTTTACAAAGACGTGAGTGACATTAAGAAGTGTGTTGTGCGTCAAATGTGAGGTGATTGGAGTGTGAAGACAGACTGTATTGCGGTAGTTCATGTTTTCTATTGATTTTGGGCTGAAGCTGTTTGATTGCCTTTCATTCACTATAGTCTCGAGTGTTGTCGAGTTTAACAATGAAAAAGACCTAAAAATCCCCGATGTCGCGTCGTTGTGTTTATTTCTAGTGTTATTGTTATCTACCCCCTCAAGAGCGAGGATCTAGGAAGCAGATTCAACTGTTTCCAACGCAGCAAAGCAAAGAAGTTAAAGAGATCCCAAACTGCTGTATATCCCAAAACTGTGATTTATCCGTAAAAGTTGAATGTTAAAAGTATATACAGGAGACAGACGTTTGGGGACGCAGGTTAAAACGTGCAGATTGAACGTTGACATTCTGCACGTTTTCACCAGACACTGAGACTGCGCATACTGCGTCTCATAGCACTACTCATCCAGAATCAAAGGGAGTGATTGTGGGTACATCGTAAAAAGAATAGGGCCCAAAATTGACCCTTGTGGAACTCTAAAAGTCATTCAAAAAGGATTAGACTAATGAATTGTGAAGTACTAGTAGTTATAAATCTATCATCTAAATATGATTTAAACCAAGCAAAGGTCGACACTCTTATTTCAAAGTCAGAACACAAGCGATCAAGCAAAATACAGTGGCTCACAGCATCGAATGCTGCCGGTATATCCAAAATTATAAGAACTGTAATCTTATGTTCATCGCAACTCGTCAGAACATCATTCATAATGCAATTTATTGAAGATTCCGTACTGTGGTGACTCCGATGAGCAGACCGGTAAATTGGGAGCAAACCTCGTGGTGAACATGAAGTTGATTTAGCACGACACGTAACAATTTCGATAAAAAGGGCACATTTGAAATTGTCGGTGGCTACAGAGCTCGTCAGGATTTAACTTCACAAGGATTTTTCAACTTTCAGTTTTACAAGAGTTGTTCTCATACCTTAAGGAACATCAACTGCATATAGCGACGCATTGATAATGTTCATTAACACGGGTGAGAACAAGTCAAAGAAACGTAGAAAAAACATCACTTGGAATTGAGTCAATGTCACAAGACTTGGTGCTACACATCTTTATTGTTTCAAGAGGACACTCATTTGAGATACACGAAAAGCGCTCCAGTGCAATATCTACAGCAAAAATGAGAGCATCAAGATTTACTCAATGGTGCCACTAGCCCATGTTCAGTGATCTATACTTCTTGTAATTGTAATTTGTGAAAGATTTTAGTTTAAGATTCATATTTTTTGCAATATATACCCTTGGTTTTTGATATCCAGTCAAAAGCATCAATGTTTTGTTATCGTTTTGTGATACTTGTTTATATTCATCTGAACAAACCAACGCCAATTATTTTTCAGGAATGCCATCAAGATGTCTGCTAAATCAAAAAGAAAAAGATAGAAGGTCATTTGATTCTATCACATTGCTTGCTGGAAAGCTTCGTCAATAATCGTCATTCCACGACGTTATTTAATTATTTCGGTCATAACAAAGACAATTACTTCATATTGTTATATATTATATAATGGTAGAATTATTGTGATCATTAATTCATTTTATATTATTATATGTTAGTCATTCATTACATATATATTAGTAACATATTTAATATACTACATATAATATGTGTATACATATATGATTACATATATATTCGTGCGTATGTGGTAAAATCCAGCAAAAACATTCTAGAAAATATGATTTATTTTGCTCCTGATACTTGTATTTGGTTCTTGTAAGATACAAACCGAGTTTCTGATATGATGGCGTCGATGTGATGACCGGAAGTTAATACATTTTGCATATTTTTATTCATTTTACATTATGTATATAGTGAAAAGTGAAAAGTAAAGGCCCTGATTAGTCATGTTGCTTTATATGATGTTAGAAAGGATCAGGAATGTTTTGATGTTAAACGATTATAATGTATACAAAATATCTCGGTCAGCATCCACAGACCATCTTCAGGTAAAAAAGAAATTCATAAAAGGGCAAGTAGTGCTATGTAAGCAATTCAAACATAAAACATAGTTTAAACTTAATTCGAGTAGGGGTTGGCAAGAAAGAATGCGGTAAATGATTTCCATCAATGATATATTAAGATGATTGATGATGATGATATGCGACAGGTAGTATTGGGCTGCAAATTACCAATAGCAACAGAAATTGACCTGACTAGTAGTTCAGGTAAGAGTACAAAAATATAAAAGGAATAAAGGAGATAACTGCATAAAAAAGGCTAGTGGAAAAGGAGGTTTCGATAACTGTCGAGCTCATTTTTATTGTTAATAGAGGACTACAATTTGTTGATAAAAAATGATTCACGCAAACGGATATTAGTATTGTCATTATCATAGGCAAGAATTGAGCGCGTAGGATTAAAGTTGTTGATGCGACAATTTTGAATATGTTTGTAAACTGAAGATGATTTTGTTGTTAAATGTTCCGTGTCGTGATGATGAAAAGATCTGATGGCACTACCGATATAAAACTTATTACATTCGCTGCATGAAATTTAGTAGATGATATTTTTCTGATTACACAATTCGTTTTTATTCCAGGGACAGTTGGCGAGAGTACAATTGTCTGATGAAGAAACGTTTTTCTGTTTGAAATATTGTCAAATGGCTTTTTTTTCTTGTCAAACGGACATTTATGTTATTTTTTCGAAAAGTTCCTTTTATTCTTTTGTCCATTTTGTCCGATATATATGGAAAAGGAAAGTATAGAAGTTGTTTGTTGAGCCAGTTCGGCTCAACAAAAAAACGTATAGGTGGGATCCATTTAGGCCACATCGACCTCGAATTGTTACCTTCTTATCATGCGGTTTACGCGAAAATTAATTCAGAATCAAAATGATTTTTTGTTATTAGTTGATAGAATATATACTCATTGACATAATTAATGAAACAAACTATCATTGGCTTGAATTGAAGTTTGTTTCATTTTTTTCTAAGGTATGATGCAATATCTCGCTTTCTATGTATTACCATTCAACACATTAAAGCACAACACACTATTCAACACATCGATGGAAAGCAGAAGGAGATGTTAAAAAGAAGAAGGGATCTGGTCGACCAAGAAAGTCTGCAGGAAGGACAGACGCACGTCTAGTTTTAGCTGCAAAGAGGAATAGATTTGTGTCACTCCCAAAGCTAGTCGTACACTGGAAGAGTGGCTCAAATATAGACTGTAGCGTTCGAACGGCTTACCGAAGGTTGCGAGAAGCTGGAATTCAATCGCGACGACCACCTGTCCTAATTCCATTGAGTTTTGAGCACCGCAGAAGACGAGTTGCCTGGTGTGATGCCCATCGCTCATGGAATGACCATCACTGGCAGAAAGTCTTGTGGACCGATGAATCGAGATTCACTCCGGATTTCAATGACGGTCATGTCAGAGTGCATCGTCTTCCAGGTGAACGCTTTGCCCCATGCTGTATTAAAGAACACGACAGATATGGTGGTGGAAGTGTTATGCTGTGGGGTGGCATTTGGCATGGCGGACGAACGATGGCAGTCATCATCAAAGGCACGTTGACTGGAGAGAGGTATCTCAATGATATTGTGCTTCCTGTTGTTGCCCCAATGGTCAGGGTGGAGGATCTCGTCTTCCAAGACGACAACGCAAGACCACATCGCTCGTCGGCTGTCATTGCCACTGTTAGGAGATTGAACATTCAAACCCTTGACTGGCCTGCACGCTTACCTGATTTGTCACCCATTGAACAAGTCTGGGACGAGCTTGGGCGGCGAGTGAGAGACCGCTATTCACTTGCACTAGTGTCCCTGAAGATTCTCTCTGAAAGACTGACAGAGCAGTGGCTTCTCCTTGAAAGATCCTTCATTCAGAAACGTTGTGAATCCATGCCATCTCGGATTGCTGAATGTATTGGAGGTAGAGGGGGGCACACGCGCTACTAAAGTTGTTTTTCTGTGCTAGCGACTTGATGGAGATTGTGATTAACTTATCAAGGCATCATACATACATGTATATATACCAGTCAAAAATGAAAAAAGTTAAAGAAGTATATGTTTCAAAAATTTTGTCAATGAGTATATTTAGAGTTGTTTGTATCAATTTCCACCCTACAGGTATCTACAAGACAAGGATGCATTAGCGCGTTTTCGACCCAGCGGCTTGAACAGCTATGCGTTTTCACGAGACGGTAGTTGCTGAAAGTAATCGTTTATGTTAAAACCCGCAGATTTGTGACTTAACTTGGTGAAATCTGCATCCGTTTGCATCTACAGATAGTTACAAGTATTATTGAACTAGTGATTTAGAAATCTAACCGCTTGGGAAGACAGAATTCAGAAAACGTAGCTGATATTGATGAGAGCCATGCAGAAGGTGAATGCAGTTAGTGAGACAAGGCTATAGCGCTTCATTTTGATTGGCTGTTGCAGATGTGGCAGATCTATATCTCGAATATTGATTTATTTCGAAAAGACTCGTGACTTTAAGTGGAAAGTTCAATGTGTTCTACTTAATAGATTTTCATAGATTTTTCATATGTTGATAAGGGATCTTTTCTTTACGAGACAAACACACTTGAAACTATTCCAATTTGTGGCGGGTTACAATGTAATTCTCTGTAGATTGCCTGAAGTACAAGATAAGCTTAGAAAATTCTAAAATCCTGCACCCAATTAATATGAGGTCCGGAACAAGTAAAGAATACACATGCATACATGTACGTGAAGCATTTATCACAATCGATGTAAGAACAAAAAGATCAAAGTGTCTTACCCGCAGAATTAAACAGGTCGTCTTTTCTTCCGCTTGACCAGAAGGGAAGCATTGGAACATGTAACGTTAATGAAATGGCACAATCTCCTGACTAAATACCATAGCAATCGAACAATGAGCAGCGAATTCAACATTAAACACGCCAAATTGTGCGAAGTTTCAGTGACTGTTATCAACCGGATCACACAGCAAAGAGACACAGACGACATCTAGTTCTACAGAGAAGTTTGTGAACGTTTTTTCATGCGCCTGCTAACTTTTTTTGAAATGATCGGAGAGACCAACATTATCGAGAAAACTTTTGCGCAATGATCTGAATTCTTCGAATCTGAAGGAGTCGTGGCGATCGGAGCATTTTGAAGGAATTCAGAGCAATCCGCGAGCGACGCGCGACTATTTTTCCTATCTCTGTAAGGTATTAAAAATTTCTTTCTGCCCTCTTATTAAGTTCCTGCATTCGCCATCTGTTTGAATCAGTTTGCACTTCTAACAAAGTGATGCGATTAAACAATCTAATTCTGTGGTCTTACCTGTGATGAAACTGAATTGAGACTCCTGTTTAGTTCTATAAGATTGCTCCGAACCTTTTATTTATCTCATTAAAATACGCGCTTGACTGAGGGCCTTATTACCAAGTCTGGTTCATCACTGCAGATGAATATCAATCACTTAATCCGGTCGCAATGGCATAATAGATTGGCTTTTACATCTAATAATTCAATGCCTCCGGCTTTCACGAGATCAAAATGATGGAGCTAAAGACTGTGTGGTCAAAAAAAGTTGCACACTTCCAAAGATGGTGAGATGATGAAACACTGCAATAAGAAATCGTCTTAGTGGGTTGATAATCAGACAAAAGTCTTCCCCCGACTATACATACGTGGGTTGAAACTGTGTAATAATCTATTGACAACGAAACCTCGCAAGAAGCGCTGGCCTACCTGCTCCTCCATCGATGTTATGTGGAGACATGGCTGCAATACACCAGAAAGCGCGTACCATATTATACAGAGATGTCCACGAACCCATGGCCTGAGAATTGCCCGTCACAACAAAATAGTTGCTTACCTCTAAAAGCTGGCACATGAGCGAGGTTTAAGAAGTTTTCATGAGCCTCAGGTACCCTCCGGATCATCATTTGTTCAACCTGATCTGATTGTTATTGCTCGAAGCACCGCGTATGTGATTGACGTCCAAGTTTGTGGGGACACAAATTCTTCCTTGGCTTTTTCTACCAAAGTGGAAAAGTACGGAAACCCACTTGTTTATGACAGCATCAACCGATTCTTGGGGCATTTTGAAAATGTTCAAACTCATCCATGCGCCTTTTATTGTATGTTTTCGCGGCATTTTGTTTTTGCAATCTGTCAGTATTTTAAAGGTGCTATTTAAGTGGAGCAAATATGACTTATCCGACTTGTCAAAACTAGTAGTTGATGGTTCCTTGAAAGCTTTTGACAGTTTCAATATGGGCACTTGACCATGCGACCGTGAATTATTTAATATAATTTTTATCCTTTTTTCATCTTGTTATTTCCTAGTCTTCGTTACTTTTCTATGTTTCATATTTTTCTGTTTTTAGTTTTTTGGAGGACTAATGATTCTTTTGACTTTTGATTATATTTCTATCTCTTTGATTTCTCAAACGGCATTGCGCTCTCCTACAGGCTTCAAAGTCTCCATTCAATTATACAGGATTCTTCCGTGAAATATTATCGCTCACTTGCGAAAATGTGGAGAATCAGCAAGTGCAGGTCCTTCTTCTGACTCTTTCTCACGTCTGACTTGGGACTCTTCACCTGTACTATCAGTCTGTGTGTGCACCAATTTTGTGTATCCGTTGTTCGGAAAATAAATTTTCCACCTGTATTTCAGACCATGCGATTTATATTTCAGAAGATAAGATTTGCATTCAGAAGATAAGATTTATATTTCAGAAGATAAGATTTGCATTCAGAAGATAAGATTTATATTTCAGAAGATAAGATTTGCATTCAGAAGATAAGATTTGTATTTCAGAAGATAAGATTTGCATTCAGAAGATAAGATTTGTATTTCAGAAGATAAGATTTGCATTCAGAAGATAAGATTAGTATTTCAGAAGATAAGATTTGCATTCAGAAGATAAGATTTGTATTTCAGAAGATAAGATTTGTATTTCAGAAGATAAGATTTGCATTTCAGAAGATAAGATTTGCATTTCAGAAGATAAGATTTGCATTTCAGAAGATAAGATTTGCATTTCAGAAGATAAGATTTGTATTTTAGAAGATAAGATTTGTATTTTAGAAGATAAGATTTGCATTCAGAAAATGAAGATTTGCATTTCAGATGATGAAGATTTGCATTCAGAAGATCAGATTTATATTTCAGAAGATAAGATTTATATTTCAGAAGATAAGATTTGTATTTCAGAAGATAAGATTAGTATTTCAGAAGATAAGATTTGCATTTCAGATGATGAAGATTTGCATTCAGAAGATCAGATTTATATTTCAGAAGATAAGATTTGTATTTCAGAAGATATGATTTGCATTCAGAAGATAAGATTTGTATTTCAGAAGATAAGATTTGCATTCAGAAGATAAGATTTGTATTTCAGAAGATAAGATTTGCATTCAGAAGATAAGATTTATATTTCAGAAGATAAGATTTGCATTCAGAAGATAAGATTTATATTTCAGAAGATAAGATTTGCATTCAGAAGATAAGATTTGTATTTCAGAAGATAAGATTTGTATTTCAGAAGATGAAGATTTGTATTTCAGAAAAAAAGATTTGCATTCAGAAGACAAGATTGGTATTTCAGAAGATAAGATTTGCATTCAGAAGATAAGATTTGTATTTCAGAAGATAAGATTTGTATTTCAGAAGATAAGATTTGCATTTCAGAAGATAAGATTTGCATTTCAGAAGATAAGATTTGCATTTCAGAAGATAAGATTTGCATTTCAGAAGATACGATTTGTATTTTAGAAGATAAGATTTGTATTTTAGAAGATAAGATTTGTATTCAGAAAATGAAGATTTGCATTCAGAAGATAAGATTTGCATTTCAGAAGATAAGATTTGTATTTCAGAAGATAAGATTTGCATTCAGAAGATAAGATTTGTATTTCAGAAGATAAGATTTGTATTTCAGAAGATAAGATTTGCATTTCAGATGATGAAGATTTGCATTCAGGAGATACGATTTGTATTTCAGAAGATAAGATTTGTATTTCAGAAGATATGATTTGCATTCAGAAGATAAGATTTGTATTTCAGAAGATATGATTTGCATTCAGAAGATAAGATTTGCATTCAGGAGATACGATTTGTATTTCAGAAGATAAGATTAGTATTTCAGAAGATTTGATTTGCATTCAGAAGATAAGATTTGTATTTCAGAAGATATGATTTGCATTCAGAAGATAAGATTTGTATTTCAGAAGATAAGATTTGCATTCAGAAGATAAGATTTGTATTTCAGAAGATATGATTTGCATTCAGAAGATAAGATTTGTATTTCAGAAGATATGATTTGCATTCAGAAGATAAGATTTGTATTTCAGAAGATAAGATTTGTATTTCAGAAGATGAAGATTTGTATTTCAGAAGATAAGATTTGTATTTCAGAAGATAAGATTTGTATTTCGGAACTGACATTGAATTTTGGATTAGAATCAGCAGAGATGAGAATGTTGCGAAGGATCAAAGGTGTTACCATCAGGGATAGAATAAGAAGTGAACAAATTAGAGAATAACTCAAAGTGCTACCAATAATGGAATGCGTAAGAAGAGGAAGACTTCGTTGATTTGGCCATCTACAAAGAATGAATGAAGAGAATGAATGAAGAGAATTTGGGGAATGTCAGTGGAGGGAGCAAGAGGGAGAGGAAGACCTTGCAAACGATGGATGGACAACGTTCGGAGGATATGGCGACAAGAGGACTCCGTGCAGAAGATGTGCAGGATAAAGGAGAATGAAGAAGAATCCCCGACCCGGCAACAACGCTGGACAAGGGCGACGACGATGATGATTGAATTTTGGATTTCACAATTCAAATCACTTCATTGGATTTCTAAGATAGATCTGTCTCTATTCTTTTCAGAGCCTGATTATAAGCAAATGCACTTAAATTATCCTTAATGAATTTCTGAATTTCTGTTTAGAGCTCTTGATTTAAATTTTTGGAAGACAGACTAAATCCTTGCTGTGCAAATAAGCAATTAAAAGATAATTGCTGTATTTGCCAACAAAGAATGATACGTGAGCATGTAATGCAACTAGAACCTTGTTTACACTTACTGCATGAATAGTGTGGCCAACCGATTCTAAGTGCTGAAGAGCGATTCTGTTCAATATGCCGTGATGGATGGAGGAAGTTTTAAGTGAATGGAGACAGACATCTGAGTTTTCGGAACTGGAAGCAGTTGTGGATAATGCGCCTTGTCTCTCCCGCTTGTTCGAGGATTCTGAGGCAAAGCTCCTATACATAGCTCCTTACAGTCCGATGCTTAATGCGATCGAAGATGTCTGGTCGAAAGTGAAAGCACTCGTCAAGTCAAATATGCAAGTTCTGGTAGTTAACGTACGAGGACTGGGAGGACAAAGACTTCAGTACCTCGAACGTCTGGTGAGTGATAGTAGAAGTATCATGACGGCAAGGGACTGCGCGAAAGCTGCTCAGCACACCACCACATTTTACGAAGCTGCTTTGCAGTTACAGGACATTCCTGTTGACTATTTTCTTGACTTCCTCTAAGTAGGCCTGATTTTTTAGTGTTGTCAGAAAATATGTGTAGCATTATAAATCACATAACAGCAATAAAACATTTTCAAATCTTAATTTGAGAAATAGGAGATAATGTGCTTTTCCTGACTGAAAAATATATTTCACCATCTGGGGTAACGCCCTAAGAAAAAAATTCTTAATGTCTCTATTACATGCATATATTAGTAGCCATATTTATAGTCAACACAACACACATGTCAGAACGACAGATCTCGGCATCATGATAAATAATTAGGTTCCAAGCACATTGCGAATACCACCTAATAAAGAATCAAATCATTCGAATACGTGGATAGTGGAAAACCTTTAGATCAACGAATGTCAAGATTTGATAAGGTGAGAGGGCCAAGGTTGTAAGAAATTCGACAAAAAACGAAAAGCAGATGGTCAACTTTGTTGTAGATCACACATAGGGCCTTTCTATTGTTCTCGTAGAGCAATCAGGCATAAATAAGGCTGTGACTGCCGTCTGACATATAAGATATTTAAATGAGCATACGGGATCAGTACCCAGAAAAGGGATTTTTTTAAATACAAATTTTATCTCCTGAAGTACAAATCACATAGTCTGAATTACAAGTGGAAAATGCGTAGTCAAAGTGTACCTTTGATGCCGAATGACAGTGCATCAGATTGTGGGAAAAATAGGTGAAGGAGACTTTTAATAATAATTTATCTTTCTTTGGCAGATTCAACTATAGAAGAATGTACAAAATCCTCCCTAATGAAAGAAATGGTTAATAATTAACCAGTTTTCAATCCTCTAGAAAAAAGCACAAAGTAATCAGAATAAGCTGTACAATTGATATAAAATCCACTTACATCATCTTTGTCCAGTAGTTGTAGCTTGCCCGTTGTTTTCTTCCTCACAAGTCGTTCAGAGAAGCGATGATCTGCAGAAGTAAAAGCAGTGTAATATACGTGTCTTAGTCCACATGCGCAGAAAAATGATTAAAATTTTAATTGAAAAAATAACTAGTCCTATCATGTAGTCATTTTCTGCGAAAAGACGATGCATTATACCGACCCATTTTCCAGATAAAAGATTAGATTTTAATCGAGAAAATAATATCTTCCACCATGTAGTCATTTTCTGCAGAAAACAGTACTTTGCCGTTCAAGGTAGTCTGTATCATTGACCCACTTTCCAGATAAAAGATTAGATTTTAATCGAGAAAATAATATCTTCCATCATGTAGTTATTTTCTGTAGAAAACAGTACATTGCCGTTCAAGGTAGTGAATCCTCTTTACAGTGACGAAATTTTGAGAATTTTCAATCAATCAAATTAAAACATATATTTTAAGATCCTTCCAGATCATAAGGAAGTCAATTGTCTCTTTAATAATGTGGCAAATTTTGACCAATTTTAACAAAAATTTGATTACTTCTACATTTGACTCAATTTCAGTCAAGTCTAATGAGCCATGTGTCCTCTATCATATTCACATTCGATTGAAATAATGCCTTCGGACAATAGTCCGGCAGCCATCACGAGTTTGTGCAGGGAACGAGGCCGACAATGAGACTTTCACAGAATGATGCACACCTCATAGTCCGGCAGCAGCCAACACGAGTTTGTGCAGGGAACGAGGCCGAAAGTGAGACTTTCACAGAATGATGTGCACCTCATAGTCCGGCAGCCAGCACAAGTTTGTGCCGGGAACGAGGCCGACAATGAGACTTCCACAGAATGATGTACACCTCACAGTCCGGCAGCCAGCACGAGTTTGTGCAGGGAACGAGGCCGACAATGAGACCGTCACAGAATGATGTGCACCTCATAGTCCGGCAGCCAGCACGAGTTTGTGCAGGGAACGAGGCCGAAAGTGAAACTTTCGCAGAATGATGTACACCTTATGCCTACTACGAATCGGCACGTCTGCCGAGTTCTAGTGGGATCCTCTTCTTGTCAGACAGGATCAAAGAAAAACACATGTAAATCCATTGGGGCGCACATTGCAGTTTCTGATTAAAATGAAATTTTGTATGTTTTCTCTGATTGAACGAAACGCACTGAGCCCAGAGTCATAATTTTTGACATGGAATGTCTTCAGGTCATTTTCTATTATGTGTATGTGCTTTTATCATGCTTCTGATCAGCAATGTATGTGAGAGTGTGGTTGAAAGTTGATAAAATTGCGCAAAATTTTTGTGTTTGACGACATTAAGAGCCTCACTCAAATCGAAATGTGCCTAGCTTTATGGACAGGGGTCCATGAAAATGAACGAAAATTACTTGAAGACACTTCATGTCGAAAATTATGAATCTATACTTAATACTTTTCAGTTGATAAGAGAAAACATGGGAAATTTCATTTTAACCAGAAACTGCAATCTGCGCACCACTGCATTTACATGTGCTTTTCCTTGACAGGAAGAAGAACTCACGAGAACTCGGCAGACGTGCCGATTCGTAGTAGGCATAGGGTGTACATCATTCTGTGAAAGTCTCATTCTCGGCCTCGTTCCCTGCAGAAACTCGTACTGGCTGCCGAACTATGAGGTGCACATCATTCTGTGGAAGTCTCATTGTCGGCCTCGTTCCCTGCAGAAACTCGTGCTGGATGCTGCCGGACTATGAGGTGTACATCAATCTGTGAAAGTCTCACTTTCGGCCTCGTTCCCTGCAGAAAGTCATTCTGGCTGCCGGACTATAATGATCTACTCATTTTCGTCCATCATAGTGTCGTAAAGACCATTCTAAATAGTGATGCAGTCTCACATAAATATTTCGGTGTCTGCCTATAATACTTACAACCTCTGAAATGTAGAAATGATTGAATACTTCCTTTCATATTGACATAATTTCATCATATTTTTGTCATAAGTTTTCATTATTTTCAAAAATTTAGTTAAATATTATTTAATAAGAAATCAGAATTACGTGTTGAGAGACATATTGCAATTTTCCATTTAGTTTGAATTATAGAATACATTGCCGCAGTTACTACCTAAATATCATTTAATAATATTGTGTGACATATTATTTATATTGAAAATTGATTATGATTCGTGTGAACAAAAGTATAGAAGTAAGCTTGTACGTTCAAATTATTCTGAAACACTATTTAATAAAGTTAAACCACTTGTCTGAATGCTACATACCTTTATTCACACAAATCAGCTCAATTTTTCAATATTAATGAGATGTATCTGATGACCCAAAGGAGGGGATAACAAAGTTGTCACTGTTCCTAACAGTACATTCCCAGTAAAAATGCCGAAGTCGGCCAGACTTTGGCGCCGAATTCCTGCCAGCTTTGGCAGTGGGAAAGGGAGCGGAAATTCAGCCGAGGTTGTCGTGCCGACTTCCACCCAAACAAATCCCGCCAACATACTACTTGATTCTTTTTCGTCAAGTAGTATGTTGACGGTTATCATTATTAAATCTCGGGATATAAAAACACCTTTTTTAACACTATTTAACCCTTGGATTACCAAAAGGGGTGCACATGCACCCCACGTATATATATTGTTGCAAAAAATTATGATCGGGAAAATGTATTGCTCTCTGGGGCTATATGTTCAAACATTATTATATAGAGAAGGAATTGACCACGTTAACAACCAATTCTATAACCATCGCTTAACGCAATAGCTAAAGAATGTGCTCTTGGGTGCACCTGCACCCCTTTTGGTCATTCGCGTGGCCTTTTTTGTGATGAAGCTTCCTTTTTTTCAATCTGGCTTAGACTTTGACTAACCTTCTTCACTTTATTATGCACGTGTGCGTTCGTGTGCACATGTGCGGCTTTTCAGAGAAAGTAGCGACTTCCTCTCTCTCACACACACACACACACGCACGCACGTGTGCATACGCATGCGTTCGTGTGTGTGTATGTGAGAGAGAGAGAGAGAGAGAGAGAGAGAGGAACCCATGTCCTCCAATCGATTTCGCTTGACGCCACGAGGGTTAGGGTTAAGGTTAGGGTTAGGGAAGCAAGAAGAGTATCTATGGCACCCGGAACCCATGGATTAGGGTTAGGGTTAGGGTTAAGGTTAGGGTTAGGGAAGCAAGAAGAGTATCTATGGCACGCGGAACCTATGGGTAAATAAATTTTCGAGTGCGGGAAGCTTACGAGAAAATTTATTTACCCTATAATCCGAAAAATTTCGAGGGCGCGAAGCGCCCGAGAAATTCTGAGGGCCCCCCCCGTGTATGAAGTGTATGAAGTGTATGAAGGTCAAAGGTCAAGGTCAGGTCTAAGGTCAAGGTCAAGTGTAGAGGTTTGTATATTATGGTCATTTTTGGTTGTAAAACTTTAACTTTGAAAATTTGTAAACTTAGTCATTTTTGTAAAAAAACTTGGAATTTTTCAAGTTGCATACAGATGCATACAACTAGGATTTTTTCATCAAATGGGTACATACAATATATCATTCGAATGCTCTTTTCATGCTGATTCTAATGGTGTATTGTATGACACATGTATGACATATAACTAGAGAGCTACATGTCTTTAAAGAATGGGCTAAAAACTTAGTGAATTTAAAAATCTAACATTTGTCTGCTTGCATACAGTTGCATACAACTAGGATTTTCCCATCGAATAGGTACATACCTTATATCATTCTAAAGGTCTTTTCATTCTCATTCTTATGGTGTCGTGTATGACACATGTATGATATCATCCTGGACTGCTACAAGCATTTTAAAATTAACAACATAACTGTTTCTTTAAAAGTTATATGTTCCTATTTATTTCAAGTTGAAGTCTTCATACTTGATTTTTTTTTTCAATTCAGTTATTGAACATCATTAATTGTAGATAGTTATTCCCCTTTCCCATTCAGACCTTAATTGAAGACCGATTTGTGAAATGATAAAACAAGTCTGTTCATATATACAAATGAATATTAAATAAAGAGATTAAGAAAAAACACACTAAATGTCATCAAGGTAAGGAAAGGGTACAAGTTTTTTCAAGTCCACTTGCACATGGATCCTGGTCTTCTTGGGCGCACAGGGACAGCGACGTGGTGTGTCAAGGTCGATGACCGAAAATTCGAGAGCGGTTGTGAGGTTCCGCTCGTTCGGCTCCATCCTCATGAACACCCGTTTGGTGTGGTACTTTTTCGGGGCGTTCTTGACTTTGACCGTGACCCGTCCATAAAGTGGCGTTCGCATGGACTTCTTATTCATGTGACGCATCGTCTCGATTGATACGTCACTATCTTCATCACTCGAGTAGTCGGGCGATGCAAGGGCTTGGGTGAACACCACCGGCTCGTTTGGTGTTGTCGATCGCTCCATCGGAGATTGGGGAGGTGTATTGGTACGTTCCACTGGCGAAGTGGTACGATCAGCAGTACCGTTCTCAACTGCGGCTTTCTGTTTGCGATCCATTATGACTTGTAGATTTAAAATAATTGTAACTTGTAAACGTGAGGATTAGAACCTTTGATAAGAATTGGTACAAACCTCGGACTTATATACTTTTTAAACAAAGGAAATCCTAACAGCCAATCATAGAGGTACCGAACTTCCCTAAAGAATATATATAACTATATAAAGGATGTCATTGTTCCAAACTGTTAAGTACTTATCCTCAACGTTCCATAGCAAGAAGCATGTCCTCAAAACCACTATTTTATTTTCTAAATGACAGCCAAGTCATTATGGGAGGTCAGTTGGACATGACCATGCATCTCTCTTGCGGCTGCAAAGTGGCCCTTTGGAAAACCTTGACTGTGTCAGCACTTCAAAGGCGGAGTGGACTACCGGTGAAGTGTCCGGTACACGAGTGTGACCATGACTTTAGTAAAAATCAGACATTTCATGAGTGGTGTGATGACTTCCTGAAGATCATGGAGTCGCCTGAGGGACGTGATTTGCACCCGTCATTTATTTTTCACGCTTAAATTAAACTTACATTGTAAATCTCTTGTCTTTTCATTTTAAACATAGTTCTGGAATTGGTTTTCTTATTGGGGAGCAACTAAATCATAACTGCACAGTAAAGTTTCACATCTAAATAGTGCTACATTAAAAATAATTGTCACAATAGTCGCAATTGAGCAAACCCATTCAAAATCAAACAACGGACGTCTATCGGTACGTACCCAAGTGCTCAGAACCAAACCACACAAGTTCGATCATAGACGTTCCGAAACACAGTGTACCAAACACATGTACCTATCCAGTAAAACAGATCTCATACAAGTTCCTATTGATAACACTGAATTATACATGTACCTATCCATGTGCCTATCCATGTACCTATCCATGTACCTATTGATAACACTAAACTTTACATGTACCTATCCATGTACCTATTGATAACACTAAACTTTACATGTACCTATCCATGTACCTATCCCTCGCAAGTAGGGCACAGTTTTCACTACTC